>JAHREE010000280.1:11163071-11231950 GCA_033628505.1 Tringa tobata
GCCTAGCAGCTACATTTTCTTGTCAAGTTGCATGCAGTCTAACTGTCAGTTCTGCATAACAGAGGCAGATTTGTCTGCCTCTCAACCTAGGCATAATCTGTGTTTCCAAAATAAGTATTTACTTAATGCTGAATTGCCCTTTGGGTAATGAAACCACAGCATAAGATAAGATGTGTAATAGAAAGCAGAGCTAAATTAGGGTTCCAGTCTGAATTTCAACTGTGAATCCTGGCTCCTGTTAATATAATATAAAAAGTTATTTCTCCTGCATTTCAATTTTAGTTTCTAAAAATAAAATGAGTTTCCAACCGAGTTAATTAAAAATATACTACAGGTCAGCTGTATATGCATTTACCAGAGGAAGACTCTTCCTGGTGCCTAGGCTGCATTCACATCTTCAAGGAAGTGGGATTTATGAGGCATTGATCTGTCCTGATCTCATTTCTGCAGCCCAAAGTGCTGATGTTAGTCCAGCCTCAGTATTACTTCTCCTTACATTACTGTCATGCAGTCTTTATATATGGGGTGGTGACTGTATTTTCCTTGCAACACAAAGTAGACTGTAGACAGGTGATAGAGAAAGCAACATCACCAGATTTCACTATAAAGCAGTCAATCTCTACTATGGTTATTCACTACTTTCCAGTTAGAGGAAATATTTGGCCATTTGCACCACCTGGGAATGCCACAGAATTTTATCCCACAGTATGTGCCTGGCCCTGCAATGCGTCCTGGCACCTTCAGAAAAGTCGTAGATAATCCAGTTCATGTTTAATACTTATGGCTTAATTGATGCAATGCTGTGTCATAGACATACGTGTATGCTGACACACACATGCACACAGGTCAACAGCCTCCCAGTTCATGCAGATGCTTATTGTACTCCTTCTCCACAGGGCTGCCTCATTTTAAGTGATGAGTTGAACCACACTTCTCTCGTTCTCGGTGCGAGGCTTTCAGGTGCTACTATTAGAATCTTCAAGCATAATAGTGAGTATTGAAGTTGAAAATATTTAGAGACATAGTTGTTCACACCTCAAAGGCAAGAATGCTTCCTTTCAATGCTTGCATTGTTGTCAGTTCCCAGATAATACCTTTGTCCAGGCAAAAGGATTAACTGTTCAATATTATGAGTGATTTCTGATGGGGAGGAATTAATAGTGTAATACTATAATTGCTGTTGTGTGTAATTTGGGTCATCAAGTTGGACCTTAATTTCAAAATCCAGAGTCTTAATTTCGTTGCTCTCTTTTTGACATGCCTAATGACCGTGTGCTGTCGTAGAGGCTTCATTGTTATTGTCACTATAGCCAAAATAGTACAAACATACTTACAAAAACATACGCCGTATTTCCTGCCTCTGTTTCTAGCAGGTTCAGTGCAACCAGTGTTACATTAATGTGGCATTACTTTGAAACAATTACCCTGAATTCCTAGGGTATCCAAAGATGCAAATGGTTATATTAAAAGCATCATCCCAAATATTCTTTGAAGTATAATTTTAAAACATAAATCACACATTAACTTTGCAGTCATATAATTATTTTCTAAAATACTCCTGGTTTTATACTTGTATTTACTTAATGCTGCTGTGGTTATTGTCAGAGAAATTGTGACTGACTTTGATGACAAGGGCTTGTTCTTTTCCTTTATTCCCCATTGTAACTCCCCTTTCCATCCCTATTGCTGCCACCAGGCGGTGATTGCAACAGAGGTTAAGAAGGTAGAGAAATGGTGAGGAATGAGAAAAGAGGTCTGTTCACCTTTGTTAATAGCTAATACAGTCCCTTCTCTTTATTAAGTGTTGTGTTTAGCCCTGCGGTGAGAAAAAATGAATTATGCATATGCTGTAAAAGGCCTAAGGATCTGTTGGAATGAAAAGCACACAATAATTATTATATGAAGTGTTGTTATAATTAATATCTATTCACAATTTGGGCAAGAAGCAATTTCTGAAGATCATTCAAGAATTAAAGATCATGTGAAGCCGAATGTTTTTACAGAAGTGATTATTCATAGATCATACTCCAGCTTCATTGACTTCCACAAATCTGGATGTGCTAGGCATGGCTGCCATACCAGCCTTTTCTCAACTCGTCTTTACTTTGTTCCATGCCTTATCCCACTCAGACTTAGGTTTGTATCACATCTTGTGGCATGACCTCTTACTACCCAAACCCAAATGTTCTCAGCCTCTCCACCCTTCTATGCTGCGTGCAGCTCAGCTGGCCTGTGTCGCCTCCCACAGAATTTCAAAGAACATTCCAGTTTGAGGAGTGGATTACTCTGAACTGCTGGGGAAGCAGTGAAGACCTCACTTGGAGCTGTCATTCTCACTTTAAGGAGTTTGGTTTCTAACTTTTCCCCAATATTTCATTCCGCTCCCAAGGATCTGGTACCTAACCAGCCTCTGCTTTTGCTTATGATAAATTAAAGATGATGTACTTTTGAATAATGTGTGAACCTAAAAATAATAATGACCTGTCCAAAAAGCACTAATCCAGCACTGGAAAATGTAGACAGTTGCTTTGAGGGTCTCAGCAAACATCAGTGGAAGCCCATCCAGTTTGATTTGGAAAAACTCATTGCTTTCTAGATCAGAGATCTGATTTGCCAAAGTCAGTCGGTCTTGTGTGGCATTTCTGAGACATCACCTTAACTTGTTTTCAAAATGAAACTGTGGAAACTTATGGAAATACTGTTTGGAATTTGAGTGTCAGCTTTTTTCATCACAGTTTTGTAGGCCTTGAGTCTTAACCTGAGTTGCATTTATAGAGCACCTCATGTGAAGAAGCTTCACAGATTCATGCTGTCCCTCTCAGCACAGTGTGAGTCTCTCGGTATGTTAGTTCCATGGTTAGAAAGCTCTTTCTTTTGAATATTTCCGTAATTATACCAATGAGTATGATTACTCATACGTGGGGATGGGACATCACCAACAGCTTTTAAAATCACATGTACAGAAACATATGTATGTGCCTTATGCTCTGGAGAAAATAGGATGTGTATTGGGGGAGAATAGCAGTGGAAAGCATAATCCTGCAGAACTGCCTTTGTAGGAAGCACAGTTTCACTCAAAATGAAGTAGACAGCCATATTCCATGTGGATCTGTCAAGGAGTAGCATAATACAAGTCAGTACAGCAAATTAATTATGGGCACACATTACCAAAACTTCTAACTTGTGTTGTGAGGGTTCTTTTCAGTTAGACAGGTGTTTTTTAGATCAGGACTGTGTTGCTTAGGCTCCCAGATTATCCTTCTTGCTAATGTGTGGGTATATAGTATATATACAGGCATGCACACGCATGCCCACATTGTCAGAGTATGTTAGTGCTGTTGTTGTCATGCCTGTGAGCAGGGGAATTAAGCCATTATCCATGTCATTCTGCTTGATGCAAAAGAAAGGTTCCATATGCTGTTTTGGCCCTGTGGATGAATAGAAAACTCTGCACCTTGAGTTACCACTTGAAGATCTTTAATAAGCATTAATTTCAGCATCAGGTAGTAATGTGTTTTGTCTTACCTTTTAAAATCCTCCTCTGTATTCTAGTTGAAAAAGACAATAGCATCCATGTCTTCTTTCCAAGTACAGGGGATTGATATATGTCATTTCATATAAGGAAATGACCGATCCTTTAAAGGGCTTGGCCCTGGGCATCAACCAGAGGATGTTACTGTGTCAAAGGCTTGGCTAGGGCCTTTTGATGAGCAGTTGGAACAATTCTCCAGCAAGGTGCAGAAACAAAGAATATATCTGGGTCCTATCCCAAAGAGGATTAGGGCTTAATGTGCATTTCATTCTTACTTGTACATACGGAGCCAAGTTGTGTGTTGGCAGGAGCTGGCTCATTTCCTTTGGAGCTGTGCCAAGTTACACACAGAACCCACTATTGTCCTGCACTAAAGACAATAAAAGAGCTGCCAAGTGGTACCACCACTAGTGCCTGAGACATGCTTTCTGTGCAGGACAATCATAAATAAATTCCACTCAAGCAGCAAATTTTGAAGTTACCTTTTTGCTATTAGAATGCAGCTTGACAAAGCAGACTTCTTTCCATGCTCCTTGTTGCTTACATCAGCCTCTTTCGAAATGCTGTGTAATACCCTTGATAAAACTGCCTAGAACGTGTTTACTTTGGCTCCGACTTCCTTGGTTGCACATGTGTAGAGGAGACACTGGGAGAAGGGTGAGGTGTGAATGTTTGTTGCAGTTATTATAAATGGTTATCAAAATGAAGATAAATAATTATATAGCAATTTAGTGAAGCAATGGTGCATTTTCTGAACTAGCTACTTCCTGAATATTATACAAAAAATATGCACAACTGTGTATGAGTAACCTCTCTTCCTAACAAGCTTGGCATTGAAAATATCTTTCCCCTCCCTTTTTTCCGCCTGTTATGGAAAAACTATTTTTAAAAGAAAGATTACAGGAAACATTCTTCAGAATATTTCACAGAAAAGAGAGTAAAACTTGCTATTTTAAACTTGCTACTGAAGTACATTCATCTTTCAAAGGCTATGCTGTAGTTAATTCTCTAAAACTGTGTTATTCAAAGCATATAATCTGTGATACAGAATTTATTTGTTATTACACAAAAGTAAACAATTATGCTTACTTCATTAGTAAGCCAAGAAGTAATCACTACCTATTACCTTAATTATGTATAATATAATTCTTATTCTTTAAAAAGTTCATGAAATTCTATTTCAATAAATGGGTAGCTGTCCTAGGTATTTCACTTTTCACAAAAAAAAAAAAAAAGAATAGTTTTTCTAGAACAGATGAAATTATTACACCTTTATAGAATAAAATAGAATAAAAGGCATCTGGATGTTTCTCCTTTTTGACAAAAACATTGCACAGGTGTATAAAAAGGTTTTCACAGTCCATTTTTATTTGGACATAGGAATGTGCCCTGCATCCTACCTGCCAGTAAACAGTTCCTTCCTTGTAAACAGAGAGGAATTTACAGGCCTGGGCTGGGAGAAGTGCACAGGCACACACCTACAGGTGGTCTAAGTGAGAAAAATTAAGGAGAATACTCCATTTCAGCACTGTAACTAAAAACTACTGAATTACCTTCCTGTGGGCTCTCATTAGCACTGTTGCTGTTCTTCACCCTGCCCAGGTCACACTAGTATGCCACAGGGTATTTGGCCTTTAAGGGAGTTTTTCTCTTACAGAGACTTGTGAATTTTTGTGGATGCTAGCAGCAAAGCTCAGCTCCCTGGAGCCCCTGCTCTGAGGAATGGCTGTGTAGCCAGCAGTACGGCCCAACAACTACTATTGGTAGCTGGGGGTCCTTCAGCTATATGGGGGCTATAGTCTTAGATGGTTTTATTTCCTGGCCCAGGGAGAGACTGATTTATCACCTGTTCTTTTTTATTTCTAAGACGATCTTTATTAATATCATATATTTTAAAGCACTTTTTCAGAACCTCTGACCTTTATCTTGGTTAAATATTAGCCAAAATCCCCTGACCCTTCCAATAAAACTTGAAAAGCAAAACCAAATAGCTAACCATTAAACAGCTTGTGATTTTATCAAGGGTTTTCTGTCACACCAATTCTGAGTCTTATATTGGTATCAGGTGCAGTTTTGGGTCTTACGCTGGTATCAGGGGAGTCTATCTTTGTTTATTCAGTGGACAGATGAGTGTGTTAATGACTAACTACATCCAAGTGAGTTCTGTTCGTATCAGCCTGTATAAGAAGGTGTTGAACAAGGCTTAGGAGTTGCTTATTCTTTCCAGTTCTACCACATTTTTCCCTCATAGCATCAAGCAACTCAATAACAGTCATGTTTTTAGGTGTAGATTTGCAATTGCATGAGCAGTCTGTGAGAATGTCACGACTACACAGAAATCAGGCCACGTGGAAGAAAAAATTCAGTTCTATTCATTGCAAGGGCACTTCAACATGCAATCAGAAAAAGTGATTCTATGAAGAGGTTGGTTAGATGGAAATCTGGTCTCTAATCTGGCGCTCGAACCCACATCTGAAACAGGGATCACAGTAGTACATTCCTCCTCCTTACACAGCTTTTCGGAGTGTTGTGAAAGTAGTAAGGGGTTTTGTGGGTTCTCACAGATCAGGGGAGTGATGACAGAAGTGTGTCATGCAGGTGTGAGCTGTTCAGGTTTCCATACAAAATGTAGTTTCCTGCTTGGACAACAGTTGTGAATTTGTGTAAATCCAACTTTGGCATTGCTCAGTCTACTCAGTCAAATTAATGCTTTGAAGTTCAGGTTTGTGTGCCATGAAGACACTTTGAAGAGGAAATACAGCTACCTGGAGAAGCTGTAGTTAACACCGAAAGAACTTTTAGGCAGCAGAAGGCCCTCACCTTTCAGTGCAAATATATTCTCTAGTAAAAAGGAAGGAAAGAAGAGAAAAAAGAAGTGGAAAACCATTAGCGCATGCCTTTAAGCCAGCAAGTGAATAAAGTGAGGGGAAACAAAAGAGATAAATTAATAAGTAAAAATTAACAAAAATCTCTTTCATTGCAAAACCCAAAGAGTTTGCAGTGGCTTAGTACAAGATGGTTCCTTTATTTATTTTTTTCCAAATGCGTAAGTGGCCCGTGAATTTAAGAAGGGAGGGCAGTTTTATAGTTATTACAGACCACGACGAAAGGTACATTACCCACCAAAGTTTTGTCCTCCTTGAAGCCTCTGGCCACTATCAGAGACAAGATTATTGCACCAGATAGGTGGACCGCAGCCTAATCCAGTTTGGCGTGTATTTCCCTGTGACACATACAGACGCTGCCACGGAGAGGAGACTGGTATATCCTGCTCCTCGCGTGCTGTGTCTGCATTTGGCCTCTGATTTGAGAAAGCCATGTCTGACTTGCCAAGTGTGAATAGGAAGCTTTCCTGAGCAAGTGCTCTTTACTTTCACGGACATTTATATTTATCAAGGGGCAGGGAGGGGAGTCTCAGACTGTTACTGTGGCTGCAGTAATCACCAGTCCCACCACCCCGTTCCAAACAAAGGTACTCAAAGCTGCCTTTTCAGGGAAATTACTCTAAAGATGCTTTTGCTGTTCAGAGCTGTGCCATCAGTCAGGGACTTTTCAAAGAGTAGTTTTCACTAGAAGGAAAACCACCTTCTACAGTCTTACAGTTAGTTACTATTTAGATCAACAAAACCCTTGCAGTGGTTTCTCTTTGTTGCTTTAGGGATTTGCAAGGAGGGACAGCATTGGAACCAGCCACAAAAGGACAGTAACCAGGAAAAGTACCAGTGGGGGGAGAGCAAGAGAGGACAAGGGAAATGCTGCAGCCGGGTCAAGGTGGTTGCATGGGAGATTGAGAAGGGACAGGCAGCCACAGAGTCTGCATGAACTTGCATGAGAGTGGCAAACACAAGGCAAAGGAAAGAAGGATATAAGAGCAGTAATAGCCTGTATATTTTAATTAAAAAGGATTCAGCTGACATCACGCAGGAGATTTTCAGCCCACGCAGAGGAATGGTGATGACATCCCCGGCGTTGCAATGTAAGGATGAGGGGTGGAGACGCCGTGTCTCCCTGCCAGGAGGTACTGAACGTGCCTGGGAGAGGGCAGGGGCTCCTCCAGGAGCCTGGAGTCCCACCTGCACTGGAGGCAGCATGACACACAGCTGCCTGCCCAGGTCCAGGCTCGCTTCGACCCACTGGCAGTTTGTGGTGTTAGAATTTCTGTTGAAGTAACTCTGAAGGATCCCGAACGAGGATTATGCAAGTCTATATTAAATTCTGAAAAATCTAAGAGATCCACTGTCCCCACTTAGGAAACTTTATCCTCTGTATCTAGAAAATATGCCATTGGGAGAAGGTGGAAACTGAGACAAGGATAGATTTTGTTGTGCTTTGACTAATTAATGTAGTGAAATTCTTAGCACCACCTCCTGGGCTGGTGACCAGTTGTTAGCCATTACCACTAAAAAGCCTGGGCTGGTGATGGTCAAACGAGGAAGGACAGTTATCTTCCCCATAACTGGTTCTTCAAGATGGACTTGTGCAACTCATCCTCTCAATGTCCTGGTGTTTCACAGTCTAACTATATTTAATGGGCAAATAATTTGGTCACCTGGGGTTGCACAGTTGTTTTCCTGCCATTCAGTATATCCCAATTTCTACAAAGTCCAAGCACAAGCACATAGAGAGTGTTGCATCTTCACTTTGAGTAATATAAATGGCCTTTAGGGGGGAAGATTAAAGGTAACATTTTCTCTTCCTCCTGATTTCCCCTTTCCAAATGAGTCACTATATGCACAGAGTAGAAAGGTCAGTAAAATTTATTTGCACCTAAACAAATTATGTGTTAACTGTTACAGACCTAACACATACATGTTCTTCAGAATGAGACGTCAAAATGAAAGTGAGATAGCCCTGATCCTGCAAGCGAGCTTGTCCTTAGCCTGTACTCCAGCAGGACTATGTCAATGTAAAGTCAGGCAAGCTCATCCCTCAGAGAGGTTCTTCCCTGTCTGCAATCTCATGTTCCACACTGGACAGAGGAGCTATTTGCATCCATGCATTTTTTAAACAGCTCTATTAGCTCTATTAAACAGAGTTCTATGTATTTAACTTCTCCCTATCCTCTCCTTTTTCCTCTTTCAGTGTTAAAACAACTGAATCTTCAAGCCATGCTTTTAGCTTGGAGGGCTGGGCAAACTGACTTTCCTGAAGTCTAGAACCAATCTGGACTGATGTATAGACAGAATACTGAATAGAAAAACCCTGTGTGGTGTAGAGGAAGGTTTTAAAAGTCCCAAAAGGATTTAGATGACAGTGACATCAGTAGAGACATAATTCAGTGGAGAAAAAGGGGCACCTAAATTTTACTTTGACTAAGTGAGCGTTCTGTTATCTTGGGGAGTCCATTAATGCTCAGAACTCAAAATAATTTCTGAATATTACTTACTCAAAAGAGAAGGTGAGCAATATGCACGTGCTGCAAATGCTCAGCTGGGTTATAAATTCCCCTCTTAAAGCACCAAGGAACTTTTATTTCCTTGATTGCCATCTAGTGGAAACTGTGCTGTCTGCATTGCATTATTCATAATGGCATTTCTGTCTTTGAGTTCATTGAGCTGTGCAGATAATTGCACTATTGAAATGAGGGGCAACTTATTGCACATGTTTTGTGCTTTGTAAATTATAGCAAGGTCTTGCCTAGGTCAAGAGATTACATGGTAACGTGCAGGGTGGCACAAGTGTTTCTGAGAAACTTATCTTTTACCAACACCAGTAAATGGTACTAGCAAGAGGTGAGGTGTCAGGGTGGAAGGGTTCAGGTCATAACCTGGCCATCTCTCAGGTCACAAGTTATTCACGATGGACAGTTACTGTGCAAATGGCACAGTTCCAGTCAGGTGGAAACCATACTATAGGTCAATATTAATACATCTAAGGTGCGTTTTCTTCACTGTGGACAATTGTATTTTACAGATTACCCTTGGACTATTTCAGGAGGTTATGATAACTGCATTAAGATGTGTTGCTGGAACAGTGGGGTTATATCATGAAAAAATGCCATTTTCTCAACCTACAATTTGAGATGATCTGTAGCATTCCTTGGGGTATTATGAGTCTCTGTAAGATGTTCTTCGAAAACATTTTGAAACATCAATCCAGATTCCTGGAAGTAGCAGAATAATTCATTTTGGAGAGTGTTTATTCATGTGAAGACACCAGAATTCTATTTCAACTCTGCTTTGAGAGTCGCATTTGGTCTGATCCTTATTCCTGGGATCTTCCGTGTTTATCAAAACTTTAGTGGCTTTCCTTCAAGAATTTTGCTAGATTACCCACACTCAGCTCTTGAGAATGCAGCTAAGTTTCTAAGATTGTTCTAGGCCTCCTTATATTGAAGTCCTGCCAGTGCCAGGCGTTTTGGCACCGAATTAGCGTGTCCATGCCACGTGTGCTTGTGTCTGCTTGTCTCTCCCTCTCTCATCAACAATCTTTCACTCACTTTCCTTCTGGAGAATGACAAGATTTCTTTTGCTGCCATCCCAACGTGCTTCACACAGCCTGATCCAGACCTTTGCTGAAGCAATGCACGTTCATGAGCTTGTGGTGATGTTGGAAAGCAACCAAAAACTCACTATTTGGAAGCCTTGAGACATTATGAATATCAACAACCCATACAGAGAACTGCAGGCAAGTAGCCTCAGTACTTAAGCAAAGTGGTTACCTCTTGCCTTTATATAAAAATGTATGCCAAGAATTTCTAGAAGTTTCCCAGATAAGGTGCATAACTGGAAGCTTTTTGTAACTGTCTTTGTCACTAGATTGCATTCAGGCAAAATAAATCAATCGTTGGGTCTTGTCTACTAATAAAGGAAGCTTATCTTCACGACACGTTTTTAGTGTTGTCTTTTTCCAAATAGGAGAAAATAGCGCCCCAGTAGAAAATCAAAAGTTCTTCAGAAAAATCTTTGTTAATGTTTTCCTAAGTCCTTTTTCTTTCTCTTTTGTTTTTAAAATAAAGATATGCAGAGCCTTGAGAGTTTGCTGAGGGATGCAATAATATATGGACAGCCTCGAAGCCGCAGAGCGTGGAGGAAAATTATCATCCTCGTGGAGGGCATTTACAGGTATGTTTGTGTTTTAGAAATGTGAGTACACTTTATCATTTCTGAGAATGATATATTGAGTGAAGCAAACATTGACTCTAGGTATCTAAGAGAAATCTTAATGAGAGTAGAGGTTACAACAATATTCTGTGATCTTATAAATATGCTGATTTCTGAGCCCTGGTGTAACTTGCTCCAGTTAGATTCTGTGCGTTGTTCTGAATGTTAATTTAGCAAATCACAGTGAGGTGGGAGATGTCCAGTGAGAGCAAGACTGTCAGCTAGTGTATGTTGTCACAGATGCGATAAAATTCATGGAGCTATAGTATGTGAGGAGTTTTGCTATGTGAGTAAGCTGAATTTTCTGGAGTTGGTTGTTATGCACAGGCAGATCAAAAAACAACTACACAGAACTAATTAAGTTCTGCATGCCCAGTTCTTACCCAGCTGTTGGAATCTAAAACTCAAGCTAAATATAGCCCAAGTGATATCAGCACTTTTCTAGCAATTAGTGCTGGATCTAATAGCCTCCCACTTTAACAGGAAAAACAATTAAAAGACTGTCTTTCAAAGAATTGTATGGTGGTATTTCATGTAGCCCTAGTCCCTGGAGGAATTTGAATGAGAGGAGTGCCTTTGAGAATCTAGCAGATAATATCAGCATCAATATTACCACGTAATTATAGAGCATCCTTGTCAGATAGCTCTGGTTCAGTAGCCTGGTTCATCTTACACCCAACCAGAAAGACAAACTATCGCTAGAGCTGAGAGCAAAGGAGATGCACCAGCCAGACTCACCATCCCAGGCTTCATCCTGGCAACCGCTCAAGTCAGGAGAAGGTTGCTGGGGAGGCAGCCATGGGGCAGGTGGACAGCAAGGAGCTGGAGCAAGGAGAGGTGTAGATCATGAAGAGGAGGGGCAAACTGAAGAAACAGGGACAGTTAGAGGGTTTGCAGATATCTAGGCAAGGCTTCTATGAGGATGACAAGGGGCTGGGGGGGAGAGTATGAGATGGATAATTTTGAGAGTAGTGACACCCACACTAGAGAGAAGGCAACTAGAACCACTTATTCACAGGACATGACGTGGTTATGAAAGCAACATTAAACTTTATGTGTAGGGATCATATCATGTGTTGCTGAAATACAGCCAGTCTGGACGGGCAGTCGTTTATGCCATTTTATTGAGAAATGCTAGCACATCTGAACTGATTAGCTTTTTTCATGGGGAATCTTTTACAATCTCATGTCATCACAACTTCATAGTTGTCAGTGCTTTCTTTTTACCTAACATTTTCCATCTGCGAATAGAATAAATCAGTCCTTATCTAAACACCTGTCACTCAGAGCTGAAACAGGTCGGCAGCAGATCAGCTGATCCAAAGCAGGCTGAACGTCTCCTTTCAACCAGAATAAACAGAGCAAAACTGCAAATAAACATATCTTGGCACTACTAAAAGAAAGCTCAGACTTAAGGACTTTGATCATGCAGAACTTAAGTGGACCACCAACATTTTACTGACAAATATTCCCATAGGTCACATGGCCTGCAGAAAATGCTCCAGCTGCTTTG
Organism: Tringa tobata; assembly: GCA_033628505.1. NCBI lineage: Eukaryota > Metazoa > Chordata > Aves > Charadriiformes > Scolopacidae > Tringa > Tringa tobata. Next base: position 11,175,220 of record JAHREE010000280.1, read on the forward strand.
TTCACTTTTCAATCCTTTACCCTAGATATTGACCACTAGGGAGCAAGAAGGTAGATTGGTGGTACAGAAGCATAGATCGGTCCAAGCAGTGGGACAAACCCACTGTCAGATATTGGCAAGTATAATGACTACATTTCCAGTTGTGTATTTGATGTAGATTTCTCTTTTCCTCTAGTTTTGCAGTTCATTTTCAAAGGAGATTCCATTCTCAAAAGTTGGAAGAACCTTCTGTTGGAATGTAAAATAAAAACATGTTAAAACTCAGAGAATCTCACTAAAAAGGAACCAGAAAGGGCTAGCCCTATAAGGGCTAAATAATGTTAGGACCACTCTCATGCCCTGAGTGTCTCTGCTAGTGAAAAGCATAAAGTAAAAGAAATACAAAGCTCAGCTCTCTAATAGTCTCTCATTGGAAACTAGCCCTAGCAGTAGCTAGGTTGGTTGTTTAGTTGTTTTCATAGTCTAAGCAGATCAGAAATTGAAGATTGTGGTTTGGTTGCAAAGCAAGTCTGCTCTGACTTGAGGGAGAATGCCACCACACCCCACTGTGCTGTATCCCTGCCATCACTGCCAACCCCAGATGCACGCAGCTGATCTGTCCCTGCAGCACTGCTGGGAACAGACTCACAGGCCATGCAGTCTAATCCAGTAAGTAGCTAATAACATTTCATATGCAAAAAAAAAAAAAAAGCTGGGAGAAAACATATTAGAAATACTCTTACTTTTTGTGTGTGCATGTTCTTTCCTTTCTTGGCCCATAATTTTTGAAAGAGACTAAAATTTTCCAACCCCATATTGGCTAATGTTAGTTTTCTTGAAGTTTTGCCAGATGCCAAATTAACGTTCAACTAGAGGCTTTAAGAGGAGGTAGGGTGTTGTTAATGTATTCTTCTTACTATAGTTAATGCTTCTTCCCCCCTCCCCCACCAAAAGACTTAAGTTATACTTCAGGGACAACTAATGCAGAATTTAAATAACTTGGTCAGAGCCATTCTCCAAGTTAAAATATCTTGACTTGCAAGTTTGGCTTGGCAAATTTTTACAGAAATGCTTTTTCCAGAGATGCAAAAGAAACACTAAGCTTTCCTCCTGTAAAAAAATATTGTTATATGGGACACCATAGTCTTAGTATGATGAAGTTGATGGTATGGAAAAAATATTTGCCTTCTTTTTCCATTAGAAGTATGTTAAAGTGTTTACACTGTGCATAAGCCTGGAATTACCAGCTGGGAAATTTTGAAAAGGGTCATTGTTAGCCAACATGAGCATTTCTAGAAATGAGATTTGTGTTTGAAACCGTAAGCTGCAGATTTTGTTTGGTTACAACTGGAGGCAGAATTGGCCCTTCGAGTTGGGAGGCATTCAAGATACCTGTCAAATAAATAGCAATAAGTATATGTTTGTTTGCTTTTTTATGTCTCCGTTATCTTAAAAAGGAAAGAAGTCATCAGAAGTAAATCTAACTGATAATCAAAGCTGGTTCTTAACTTGGACTAGTTTAGGAGCAAATATATTCCATTTGCGTTCCAAACTGAGAGAGACCGTATCGCCATCAATCTTCAGTACAAAAAGCATGTACAAGTTTTGGCAGCGTCCAGGGCACAAGTTAAACTGACTTGCTAAATCATATTTCTATTATTTAAATTCCAGCTAATGTTTTCTTTGGCTTCTGCCATTTCCAGTTCAGGGTAAATCAGTTACTGTGTTCTTACATGGTTTGTGGTAGGCTTCTGCTCTCTTGCACACATGTTTACCTACGAGTCAGATAGGCCAAGACCTGGGGCAGGAGTTGTGGAGCACCAGAAAATGATCAAAACAGATTGTTTTTCATTTGTTTTTTCCCTGCTTTTAATGTAATGTGGGTATTTTCCCTTCCAGCTCAGAAAATAGCTCTCTGATCAGTTAGATATTGTCCAGTGCCTTTTCATGTGCATTAGAAGCTCCTTGGGATTCAATGCCAATACCATAGGAAATTTATCAGGTTATTTTTTATTTCCTGGGATTAAGTGACTGGACTTCCAGAAAAGAATGGGCTAACATTTAATGTCTTTGGCCAGGGACCAGCACTAAAGTTTAACATTTCTAACGTTTCAGTGTATGGGGTCGTATCTGAGGACAGGGTTCGGAGATTTCCATAAAACTATTGCTCTAAACTACAAAACAGATATTGTTGCATGAACGTGCAAGTTTTATGTAAGAAAACAATACCTAAAGTAAACATTAAAATGGAATGCATACATCTTGGGAGTAACAGGTCAGGAAAGGAGGGATTTTCCCAATTACAAACTAGCCTGAAAGGGGAACAGATAAAGCTCTCAAATGTTAAAAGTATAGAGGTACTATATGGCATGTTTAGAGACATTGAATGATGCAATTATAGCTTGAATAGCAGTAAATTAATTTTCCTGACAGAAAAAAATAATATGAAACTGTGGTACCATAGTAGGGTGTAAGAAAACTCTTTTCCTAAGAAGTTTCGAAATAAACTGGTCAAAAACTGTCAATACTTTGTCAAAAGTGAGCCTGTGTTCCAAGCGAAGTAACCAGTGCACATCTCCTGTCTCTCAAAGCACCTGGCTTCACAATTCATCAGCTGCACCAGGAAGGATCTCAGTGGTTTGGTAGGGATTTAATCCAGCTTCAAAATTCAGTGATCCCAAAATTTTGGATTAACTCTTCACATCTGGAAGTAGATTCAAACTGAGTGTGTACTGAAGCAAGTTTTTGTGACCACCCACGAAACAAGGGAGATGAGGGTCAGCTGCAACCTAGAAGTTTTACATCCCTGCCACCAAGCTATAGTTTTTGCTACAAGACAGGATGTAGTACCACATAATGAGAACATCTGGCCTGGGCAGAACCATTTTATGTTTGTCTGTATCCAGCTTTTCAATGTGCCCTGTGTGCTTGAGTAGATCTGGAAACAGATCAATAGCTTTGTAAAAGTGACACAACCAGACTGAGACAGAATGATTACAGTTCACTTCTGGCTCTCTGGTTTAAACTCAGTCGACATCAATATTTACTGAAGGATTCAGTAAACTTTCCATTCGGACTACCTAAGGGGTTATGTGAAGTGAGTTTTACCTTGGAGCAATTCTAAACAGAGTGGTGTTCGTATCACAAACCATCTACCAGGTTCAAAAGAGAGACCAAGAACAGAGTAGGCAGCAAAGCAGTTCTCATCTCTGCCATCGGGAGGCTGAGGCCTCTTTGAATGGCAGCACAGAAAACGTACACAAAACCAGAAGCACTTTATCTACTCCATGGACATTTCAAGGCCATGTTAGTATCTCTGTCAACTATTCTAACGTTTATGTCAGCAAGCATCTTTCAAGAGCAGTAAATCAACACCGAAACTGAAAATAAGTGCTTTGTTTTGCTAAACAGCTTAGAGTTCGAAGATAAATCTCCTACTCATATTAGTAAGAGAAGTTATCATTAAATTCTCTTAATAGTTAAAGTTTGCAACAGCCATGTACCAGCTCTGTATTGGGATTCAGTAACAACTTTGCTTTCATTCCATAAGTATCCAGCAGTTCAACTTCTGCGTTTTTAATGTACCATTTTTATTCTTGTCTTTTTGAAGATAAATGCTGTCTCTCCCATCTGAATCTCCATGAGCCATTAAGCCTAATGATGTCCATGTAAATGTGGAAAAACTCTTATTGTCCTTCTCTGCATAGCTGGACTGCCCAAGTATTGCTGGAAGGTGGAGGATGGGATGTCTAATTCCTTCCCTCCACAGAGGTGCTTCTTGGCACCACACTGGTTCTCTGACCATCTAGCCAACCTGCAGATGGAGCAGACACAGGTGAAAGCTGCCATCCCCAGTACGTACGGATGCCCAAGAACACCCAGTGGCTCGCTACAATTTATAGCTGACTAATTCTTTGACTCTGGGCTATGTGAGAACTATGGGCTCTGCCCTTGTATTCATTAGGAAAATAACTGTGGTGGTTCAAGCTGCCTCTCCCTGGGCTGCCAAGTGCAATTTGGGAAAAGTGAGAAAGCCCGGCCTTCAGGAGCTTGCAGTACAAGCCCACTCTTCTTTGCTGCAAGAGACCATGGTGCCAGTATACAGCCCCACAGCTGTCTCTTCTGTTGCTGGGGAAGACAGAGGGCAAGATTTGCCAGCAGCCACCTGACAGCCAAAAATATGCCCCCAGGTACACACAGCCAGGCTCTCTGAACCTTCCCGTATGAACAGAGCAGGCAGCCCTTGCTCTTGGTGCTCCCCTGTGCTGTTCTTTCAAACTAATGGAGGCGTGCCTGTGGGTAGGTGTCCTTCAAAACCGGGGTCCAAGCTGTTTCCAAGCTCACTAAGGACACCAAAGGATGAAGAGGGACTAAAATTGTCAGAAATTTCACATCCTGCCCCTGTGAAAGCCACTGGTCCAGGATCTAGAAATTGCCAAGAAGTTGCATTGATTGCATTGGTCTTTTGTACGTGCTATTTGGGGACAAACTCAATGTTTCTGCTTACCTAAAACTCTTGTAGCATTTGCAATCAGATACAACTTAGCCACAGGCCTTAGCCATGGAGCACTGGTTTTCCTGGCACACAGCGCACTCACTTTGGTTTTCATAGGAAGTATTTAGCATTTAAAGACCTGCTCACTGGAGCTAGTGTAAGAGAACATGTTTAACTCATTATGAAATGAATACTGAGTGCATCAGAGCATATCCAAGCGTAGCTGTAGTCATCTCACAAATGTTTTCAGGTCATAATAATATTCACAGCAATACTATTGATACTTAATATTTATGGGATTAAAGTGCATTTCATATTTGTCTCCATGGGCTTTCATTTTGCTGTACAGCTCCTCTGCGCCTTCTAACTTACTGACATGATTACCAACAATACAAAAGAATCTCTACAGATCTCAATACACCATTAGTGCAAGTTCCAAATATTTCCTTTTCCTGCATGGCTGTAAGAAAGTAAAAAGAAAAAGAATGGAAACTTTTTTCCTTTTGAGTACTAGGAAACAGGTTACATTTGCTAAAAGGTACGTATTGGGAGAAACAATTGGCAAAAGAGGATTTGAGCTCCCTTTTCTAATCCCTGATTCTGTCCACTCTGGAGACTAGGGCTGCTCTGAGTTACAGCACCATGTGTGCATTTCAGGTGGCCCATCTCCTGTGTATGTTAGACTCAACTGCTTTGCACTAGGGTCATTTTCTCTGGAGCTGCTACCCCCAAATACTGCCACAGTAGCTGATGATGAAGTAAGCAAAGATCAGACTGAATTACAGCAGCCCGCTATAATTCATTATGATATTTGTTTTGTAGTGAGTTGTAACATGCTGCTTTGGGTGAGTATCTCCCCCTCACTTTATACCTTTCCTTCTCCTTTTTGGCATGTTGAAAATTTGCAAAGACTCGTTCAAAAACTTTTTGACTGGTTTTGATTGTTTGAATTCTAAAACTGTTTGACTGCTTTATAGTCTGCTGCAGATGTGAAAGGGTTGCAATTTTTGTTGGAACTGTAAATGCAAATTGAGGTTCCAGAAGATCTTTCATGGAGTAAGGCAATTAATGCCTATATTTTCTGGCACTATCTTTAAGAGAAAGAGTACAGGATTTTTTATTCGTCCATGAGAGTACATTTCATTGACGATTCTCTCCATCTGCAGCATGGAAGGGTCCATCGTGCGCCTGCCAGAGATAGTTTCCTTGAAGAAGAAATACAAAGCCTACCTCTACTTGGATGAAGCTCACAGCATCGGTGCAGTGGGCGCAACGGGCCGAGGAGTTGTGGAATACTTCGGCATGAGTCCTGATGATGTTGACGTATTAATGGGAACATTCACAAAGAGCTTTGGTGCAGCTGGAGGATACATAGCTGGCAAAAAGGTAAAAGGAAAACACAAAAATTTTACCACCAAGTGGGGGAAGTATTATCTTATTATATATGATATATTTCATTATCTTTTGGTATAGACTGCTTTGCAGAAATGCTGTTCTAAAGTTAGTGCCATTTTGTCTGGATCCCAAATGCACATCAAACAGTCAGGCTTTCTTATTTCTGTCTCATGTTGATATTATGTAATTTGCTTGGGTTGGGTATTTCTCTGCCACCCTGATGATTGTTATTTGTCTTGGAAATGTTTCGACCCGTTGTGGTTGGCTAAATATACTTCACTACATGAATTTGCATGCAGATTGCTTGTTACTTTGCTTCACATTTGTAAACAGTGTGTGGAGCAATATTGAGAGATTAAAGCCACAGTTTCATCCACTGATAATAAAATTCCTACACAGTTGTGGATTGTCGTAGTTGCATTTTTTAGGAGGATGGAGAAAGAGGGTTACTGAGGGCCTTTTGCAATAGTAAAATCCATGTCCTCAGTTGCTCTGCATACATTAACAAAACAACAGCTTGCCAACAACAGATGTCAACAAAAAGTAGAGCTGAGCTTGCTTTAACTGTGAGTGTAGAAGAGAAAGCTTAACCAGCGCCATTGTGAAATGTCATCGGGTTTGTTGCTTGACAGAGATATCAAGTGGTTGCTGATTATTTACCCTTTCCATACCCTGCTGAATGTATTTCATAAGTAGTTTGCTGAATGAGTAGGAAGCCTGTTTAGACAGCCCATATGGTTGTTGTCAGGATAACATTAATTAGAGTAGCGTTTGAGTAGAATAACAGGGCTATAAGAAGGTATGAAGTGTGTATGTCTTACTGGGTTTTTTGGAGTTGCCTCAAAGATCTCAAAACAGGCTATCTTAATACATCAAGAATCAATTTTTTTTGTTTCCTTTGCTTTCTGAATTTGTATCAGAAGGTTTTACTTCTACCAAAGACAATGTAGCCAAAGTACCTCGAAATTACAAGAAGCCTAGACATGTGAAAAGCTGTATAAAGGAATTCATCATCTAAACCTTGGAAGTTTTCTTAAATGAAAGTGGATTGCTTTTTTCACGCCTGTGTGTATCACTAAGCTTTGCCTTAGGCTTCCAGGCTTTGGTGGCATCTGCTCACCCAACACACTTAGGACACTAACATTCATTTCCGCAGCCAGAAACTCCCTGTGAGTCTGTTTATTCTGCATCAGCTAGAGCACAGAAGCCTGCTCAGCTATTTGATCAAACCCTTAGGATTACAATTGCCATATAGCAACGCATAACCACTATAAGGTTAGGTAAATGTTTATCCTTAGCATTGGAGTTACCACATAGACTCATACAGCTTTTTTGGCAATAATTTGGGTACTCTCTTTGGGGTTTTTTTCTGGCGATATATTTTATAAAAGGCACTTTTCAAGCAGGCCTCATCCCTTTCTCACTAACATGAATTCAGCTTTTGCTGTGGTTACAGTTAATCTGATGTTTTGCACTAGGAGGTATGAGCTGTCGTAACAGTGATTCCTACAGGGTCCCTGAGTTCAGGAGAGTTACTGGTGCCTTACACGTGCCTACAGTATGTCAAGGCTTTTTCGAGGAGCACAGTTTGTGCTCTAAGTTATGCAAGTAAATGTTAAAGCAACTATACCAACTCTAACATGGTTGTCCCTTCCACAATGACGGGCAATTTCAATTGAAAGAAATTTATATGCTGATAGCCAAAGATAGATCCCAGTAAGGTTGCTTTTCCTGGATTGGCTCTTGTGGCAGAGGAACTATACCGATGTCATGTTGGCTTTGCTTCATTCCCAGAGAGGAAGTGAGCAGTATTTCAAGTCCAGCAGTTCATTGGTCTTTAAATGATTTTTGCTCCTTTATAATATGTCTTAGCACAGAAGTAAATATTATTCTATTCCAGACTTTTGTTTTAGCTGTAATTGCCCTGCTTATATGGTAAAGTATTTGCACCTGCCTGATGTTTCTTCAGGCCATATATTAACAGTAGCAGCCAAGAAAGCTAACCAATAACTGGTGAAACGTCCTCTTCCTTTTGCATGTCCTCACTCCTGCAGTAGTTAAGAGGGAGATCTGCTTTTTGGCCAGCTCAAAGCTCATTCATGCTTTGTTTTGTTTGTGTAAGGACCTTGTGGACTTTTTACGAACTCATTCTCACAGTGCTGTCTACGCCACATCTATGTGTCCACCCGTAGCAGAGCAAATCATCAGGGCAATGAAATGTCTCATGGGACTAGACGGGACAACACAAGGTAAGCCACCTTCTTTAACTTCATTTATTTCAGTTACTGCCAAAGCATCTGCTGTATACAGGCGTGTGCAAAATGTCATCCAGCAGCAAAGTGGTATGGTAATGCAATGTAAAGGAAATAATTCTTACTGTAAAATTAATATCCAAATCATCGTACTTCTAAGTACTATCCAACTCAGTTTCTTTTTCCACACTCATCCACATGCAGCAGGGATGTAAATATTCCAGAATTCTGCTCTGCTCCATAGTTGCCAACTTTGTTGCTCTTTGTAGCAACGAATAGAAGTACATGAATTGTCCTTGTAGGAGGGGTTCATAAGGACATGCCCTCATTTGTGGGTCAGATGCCATCACTTCTGCTTCTTTCTAAGTGTGAGCCTTCAAAATGGCAAGCAATTCAAGCGTGGTGCAGAATTTCAAAGCAGGTAATGTATTTTAAATAGTAGTATGAGAAGATGATTATTGTAATTCCTACCTCGCTCAGGCATTAATTATGGTGTCCTGAAGCTAGTTTTGAAGTACATTTTGTCCAAAAGAATTGACTACTTGATGTCCTTATGGAAAATTAGGTTTATTTATATTTCTCTCCTGAAGTTGCAGATGCAGCTACTGTGTAATGTGCTTTCTATGCAGCAAGGGACAAAAGAATTTTGTGATTTATCTATCTGCTTGTTTCAAAGTGATACTGATAAGTGTTCAGAGTTCTAGGACATACATCACAACTCAGAGAAAAGGGGATGGTTTTTGAATTTGTATAGTTTTTGTTTTGACATGCCTGAGAAGCATGTCATTGCATGTTAAAACACGCAGGTGAAGATGCAGATTCTGCTCTGAATTGCATTGTCTTTTATGCTAGTCCAGCAGCACTGTGCTGTGCTATTTTCTATTACCTGTGTCGGACTAATGGAGTAATTCTGTCTGAGTCCTCCCTGATGGATATGACTGGGGTAAGGTGGGAATGGAGAGGAAAGAGGGTATAGGAAAACAGGTAAGATACTGCTCTGCACTGTTCTATTGCAGTGCCCTAGAGGCAGTTTCAAACCATGATAGACATGAGGCTATTAAGACATTTATCACAGCCCTTCAGCGAGGCCAGAATTTACAAGACCCCAGTGTACAAACGGAGAGATAGAGAATCCAGTCCCAGTGCCAAATTCTGCTGAGTGATTCTGCAATAACAATACGCAGCAAAACTCCAGTGCAAAGTGTAGACAATGAGGAAATGATGCTTTTGTCATCTTGGCAGAGAAGTCAGAGCGTAACAACTGTTTCCAACTTGAAATTTGAAAGGTCAAGTTTGCGTATGCTGATGCCTATATCCTGTTTAACATAAAGCCCAGCTCTGTCACGTTTCTTCTACCTTGGAGCCTGAGCGTGCAGCCGGTCCCGCTGCGCTGCTCCTTGCGCTGACTGTAGGAATGGTTGCCGTCAGAGGGCGGTCTCACACTGAGCCTTCCCAGGAGTTACATGCTTGAGGCTCTCAGGGATGCCGCGTGTAAAATAATATTAAACATGCAGAGCACTTCCGAACCTTCAAAGCCTCTTAAAAATAATCTTCAGCTAGTGTGATCCTGCGTGCAGCTCAGTGCAGGCTAATACGAGAACTTGGTTCAAGACAGAGGCTTTTAAGATGTGCATGCCTGGCTGTCATAGGGCTAAGAGTCTGCAGCGTTTTCTCTTCCAGAAGCAGCGTTGTTTGATGACACAATGTTTGTATTTCTGCACAAAATAAGTTCTTATTAACTCTTCTGCAAATCCTTTATGAAATAAGTTAGTGTTCTGTCACTTTTTTAAAAAATTGACTTTTTAATACGAAATGCAAATGAATAGAAGAACAATTTAATAAATTATATATCACAACTTAGAGTATTGCACAAAGGCTAGCAAACTGGCTATGATGTGTAAAAATGTCTCTTGTCCTTCTGAGCCAGACTCATTATTTTAGTCTATTGGTTTTTCTTTCATGTGGGCCTCCCTTCGTTAGGCTGTCTTGTGGACTACAAAAAAAAACCACCCGACCCACCACAACCCAAAACACAGGAAAAAATGTTATGCTGGACCACACTGCAATGCTGCTTTGGCATCAGGAAGAGGAAGGTGGTGGCTTAGAAAGGAGGGGGGAACGGAAGGGAGAAAGCACTGTCTCTTAGAAATTTTTGTTTCCAAGGAGAACAGTGGCCTTAACTGAGTTCTTTTGGTCTGCTTGCATAGAAAATGGTGAATCCTGCATGAGCCATGTAGTAGAGACACCTGGCAAAGAAGTTTCAAGTGAACCAGAGTTGCCACAGGGTGGTACAGACTCTTTGTTTTCTGAAAGCCTGTTGAATCGGTAAAAGGAGTTTATTTTGCAATTTATTTCAAATGGCATTCTCTTTCCACAGTATGATTTGGGGAATCCTTTGTAAAGAGATCTCCACTGATCGCTGGGCCTCCAGAGGGCATTTCTGTAGGGGAGGGAGCCTTGCAAAAAATACTGGAATGTTTTGGAAAAGAATGAAATTAGTTTGCTAAAAAGTTCCATGTTAACTAGAGGGTGCTTCTTGAAAAGAGGATGAAATAATGGGATAGCACATGTGAAAACCCCATTTGTTGTTACATCTAAACTTCATGACTTCCTCAGTAGGGCGGGAAGGACTAAGGGAAGGGAACTAAGAACTAAGGGAAGGAAGACTGAGTTGGTCATTTAAATTGCTGCTCTGAAAATTCTTTGTTCTATATTTTTTAGCACTTCACGCAGTTGTCTTCTGTATTTTCCCAGGTATCATGCTTTTGCATTTCCTTCCATTTCTTGCTAGTTATTTTCCACTCATTTGTTAAGCAGCTGATCCAGAAAAGAGTAGCATAGGTGGAATTATATAGTGGGTAATGCCAGAGGCCAGAAATGCAGTGAATACTGCTTGTGTTTTTCTGAATGTGTGTCTGAATGATTGATCCTCCCATATTTTCTTTCTTTATTTTCAATTAGTAAGAAAATGGTTGTTTGGGAAAGGAACCAGAGTGTGCACTTCCAGGACAGCATCAGTATACTGCGTGCATGACAGCAGGATATAAATAAATGTGTTTGGATGCAGGAGGTACACCTTAATTACAAGGAAGGAACAGGGTAGCACTTTAAAAATAATTCTATGAAACCTAAACTGTTTAGCTGGAGATTATCCACAACAGGTGTTGGTTTCAGGCTTCAGTTTTTTCATGTCAACAAAAAGGGTTCAGTTCTTCCTCAGAAGAAGGCTAGATATACATAGGGGGTTGTGATAATCCAGGGGAAAAAAAAAGGGGGAACAATTTTTTAAAAATCTTTTTTTCCCTGAAGAGCTTCAGTTGCTCCAGGCTTTGGGATGAAGATTTCGATTGTGATAACCAAGCTTATAATTTTTGCCACATCTATGAAATACCATCTGAGTCTTGTGATGTGACAAGTCTCTAAAAAAATCTGTGCTTGAAATGAACAGTAACAAATCTCAAGATCCACTGAATGAAGGAGAATCTTCTGTCTCAGGGGGGTGGGGCCTGAACAGAGCACCCACCATCTGGAGCTTGGGCAGAGGACCAGGGCCCAGAGCACCTGCGTCCACCCTGCACAGTCAGGCACTCCAGGAGGTGAGCAGGAAGATTAAAAAGAGGAGACTTTGACGAGTAAAGGAGACACAATGGGGAATAGAAAACAAGTGGGTGATAAGGATGGAGAATAGGATGAAAATGAGATGCCGAGAAAATGGCCTGGAGAGCTTGTGAATAAAAAGGGCCTGCACACCACACAGGCAAGGAGAGGAAGAGGGAAAAATGTAAGAAATTATAGCAAACACATCCCTCCAAACCAGTGCTGGTACCTCAGACACTCCTTGTTCTTGTCTGCCAGCAAACTGCTGTGGAAGTGTGCTAGCAAGATGTGTTTACCTTCCTTTACAGCAGGACTCCAATTTGGATGGGGAAGTTCTCATTTTAAAAGCCTTTCACTGCCATAAACAAAAAGATACAGAGAAGACATGGTATCTCCCACAGAAAGCATCTAAAAATGTATGGGTATGTCCCATATTAATATTTGTAATAGTTGTGAGACATTTATGTTATGATAATGTGACTGGGAAGATACTGCAGGGCCCCCAGCCAGCTATTACAGTTTCCTTGTTTTGCCGTGTTTTCTGCTGTGACTTGGGAAAATGAAGAACAAGAAATGCTGAATTAGGAGAATATAGTAGTTCCCTCAAAACTGATTTGCATAGTTGTTCCTGCCTTAGAGAGAAGGGTAAACTGGGGTCGCTATAACCAAGTCCTTTTTTTCCTGAGTGACTTGTATCAGAAGAGTCAGAATGACAACAAAAATTGCAAATGTATTTCCATTTTCACGTGAAATCATATTTTTAGTAGAGTACAAGTCCTGGCCTTTTTCAATGCTGTGTTTTACAGGAGACTCTGAAAATTGATGGCTTGTAGAACAAGTCACATTTATTCTTGGTAACATAATGTCATAGATTCTATAGTTCCTATAATAGAGTTGTTCAAAAGCGTATGAACTTCTGGCAGCTGTATTTCCTTTAATAATGTCATAAAGCAGCAAGTTCCACAGTTCAGTTCGTATAGTCTATAAAAAAATCCCCTCATTTTATCCCTCTTAAGCCTTTGCGTCCTTTTCATCTCAAATACATCTCTCCTCATTTATTAGGAGATATGGGAAGCAGAAGTTCCCATGGCATTTACTCTTTATAATTCATAATATAGATATTCTTGATGTGTTCTCCTCGTGGCTTCTCATTACACCACTGGAGATACCTCAGGAAACTCAGCAGCTGCCTTAGTGGTTTTATCCCCATGATGAGACTGTAGTTGACTCAAGAGTGTTTGGACCCTGCACAAATTTTCAAGTACACTTACTTGCATGCAACACACCCCCTCCAGCTGTGACCTCAGACCCTTTTTTTCCCCTTTCTGCCTGAGAATACCAAAAGCATATTTTTACACTTAAATTTGATAGGTAAAAGTAGAACCACTAGGCATATAAAGAGTGCTAGAAACTCCAAAGCAATTTTCTTAATGACTAATAATAGATTTTAGTGGTAAAAAACAAATTGCAGCCTTTGCAAAGGCATCATTTTTTCTGTTTAATGCACGGCAAACAATAATTCACCGACAGCAATAGGCTTTGTCCATATGTTTTTATGGGATGCTAAAAATTTTAAAACCCTGTCCTCAGGAATTGTTATGTTAAAAGATAGTTCCTTAGGTTTTTTAGATAGAAAATGTTTCTTTAAAGTGTTAATTTACTTTGCTGTTTGTGCCAATTGGTTTATCTTTTCGCAACTACTAGTTTTCTTTCTTGTTTTTAGCAAACTTTAAGTTCTTGCATTTGAGCCCATTCAGATTGCGAGAAGCTGCAGAATGCTGCTTTCTGTTTTGGCTTGGCATTAAAAAGATCTGTTTTTAAAAGGTTCCTTTTTAAAACATTTCCGTCTGCCTTAGATTTTTGTATAACTGTAGGACCAGCTTCTTAAAATGCTCCAATTCCAATATTTTCCACTGCTATCTGTGCTCAGCAATCTTTTGAAAACATTAGTTTTGCCTGTCAGGGTCCTCTGAAAATTCAAAAACCTGAGTTTTACATCCACTTCAACCTGGCATAAACCAGCACTGGTGCAAGGGAAGGGAAATCTTGCCATCCTTTTTGCCTCCCACCTATCCCCTTATTCGTGCCCCTTTTCCTTACACCAGCATTAGTGTTTGTGCAACCATGCAATGAACTGAATCAGAGAACTAGCTGAAAAATAACCCACCCACCCTCCCACAAATGGTTAGCCTACAGCCAAACTGGTTCCCTGAGCCAATCTACCATGTGGCTACGTGAATCCCAGTGCCAGGACTTGAGCAGCTGGAGCCGAGAGGAACGGTTCCTTTTGCAGCAAAATAAATCTGTGCTGGACTGAGCTGACCATGGAACTATAGCTGTAAGCTTTAATACTCCAGGCTTCTTAGTGAACGACCCTTGAACCTGCTCCTAACAGCTTATGGAATCATAATGAAGTATGGCTTTTTACTTTTCCCTCTCAAATTCTCATTTTGCTGCTTCATTCTGAGATGATGATTGCTTCTCTCAGGCCCTCATCAAGCAGAGTGCTTGAACCCTGGCTTACTTTTAAGTAAGTTAATACTCCCAATTAGTACGTGCGTGCATTTAAACCACTTAAGCAAATTTATTCCCTGTTTGTACAGCATTGGCTCCGTGACTAGGACTCCCAGTCACTATGACAGTGAAGATGCTAATGATGATAATATGCTCTCACAATTATTATTTGTCTGAGCTGAACACCACAAATGTTCTCCCAGCAGTGGATAATGAAACAGAGCTAAATTCTGCCATCTTTACTGAAAATGAGTGAGACAGGCTGTTTCAGTGGAGCCACCTGCCATGCGGGCCACCTCCTAAAGAAAGCCAAATGTATTCATGGAGGGTCAGTTGATGTGAACAAGCAGGGGCTTTGGAGTAAGAGTGTTCACAGTGATTTCCAAGACCTCTGAGGGCTGACCAAATTCTACCTCGTATGAAGTCACCTTTCCATAATCAAAGTTAAACCTGTGCTGTGGTCTTCCAGCAGCCCCTACCCATGCAGAAGGTGTGCGCTGTATTCACAAATAAGTACTGACTGGAGGCAGAGGAGGGGTGTGATCAGACTGGCATGTGACTCATAGCCTGTCCCCCAGCAAAGAAAGTTGCTCTTTACCCAGGGACAGAAACACGCAGCTCCATGACACGGTCACCATTTAAAGGTGTCTTTGCTGCCAGGAAAGAGCATGAGGAACCCTCCTCCGTTCCAGATGCTGCTTGCTGTTGCCTAAGGAATCCGTGCTGTTATCAGCCTGAGGAGCACAAAGGAGAGAAGTGCTTTTTCTAACGGCGTTTAGATCAGTGGCATTTCAGAAACACCTAATGTGATACAGATGGAGCGTGTTGTGCACTGGCTGCCTTTCAGTGGGGGGACTGACATGCTTTGTGATTAATCACCTGTGCTGGGAGTAAATAAGGCTCAGCCAAGGCTGACTGCTCTGTCCCTGCTTTTGTGGGGGACACTGAATGCTTACATTATATATCTGAATATAGATATGGTGCTGAGTAGGCATAGCTGACTCATTCAAGAAATAAAGTAAAAATCACAGAATTTGTACAATTTCTCTCCTTTCTGCTTCAGCTGAAATTGCCACTTTTTCTTCCCTTAATGTGCTCTGGAAAGTGTTTTGCAGCAGTTCACAATTAAAATTGGACTGACTAAGTAAGTCCTTAAGGGCTTATTTAGCAGCTGAATTAAGTTGAAATTACTAGGTTTTTAGTTGGCATTAGATTGTAGAAGAAAATGTCTTCACTTCTCCCCAATTCATAGCAAAGTGATTTTTTATAAAGGCTTTTTATCTAAGAACATATTTCCTTTAGGCACCCTGGTTTTATAGCATTCTATTTGTGATTTAATGCATATGGAGGTACATGTGTGTTACTCTTATAATGGAACCAGAGGAAAAAAAGAAAATCTGTCCATCTGCAACAGTTTAGTGGGGAAGAGCTATTGTTTTCCAAATTTTTTTTTCAGCCTATGAAAGTTTGCTTTTTACTATCTAGTTGTTAGTAGAGGAGAGCAGGGAGTAGAGTTCTCTATCCAAGGAACACAGATTGAAGAGACACACTGACACCGGTATGTAAAAGTTTGATTGTGTAACTAATTATCTACAAAGACCCTATGAAACAACAGCTGGAGAAGATTAAAGCAGGTGGATTTGTGTCTTGAAGAGTCCACTGCATGCCAAAAAAAAGTACGGCATGGGATTATCTTTCCTGGAGCAGGTTCAGGAAAAATAGCTCTCCTTCAATTAAAATACACCTGAGATCTTGATATGAAAGGCTACAGGTTACTTATTCCTGTTTTCAATATACTGAGTCAGAATTTCCAAGGGAAGAAGCCTACAGGAAGAGTTCAAAGGTAGAATGTTTGTGCAGGAACTGAGCGTTGCCAGCTTCTCTGCTTATTAAAATCTTGCAGGAGTGAAAAGCAGACATCTCTTGAAGAGGAAAACAAACTTTTGTTTCAGAGAGCTGATAATTTTACTACTTCTTTTGCTGCCGGGATAAGGTCCTCAGCTGGCATAAGCAGCAAAGCTGTATTCAGTGTGCAGAGCTGTGCCAGGTAACACCCGTCTGCGATCAGGCCCCTGATGTGGACGTGGAGTCAGGATGCCTTTCTGCTGTCAGACTCTAGAGCAGCTCCTCACTGGAAGCAGCTCTGAAGCCATAGCCTGCCCTGTGACAAAGCATCTACCAAGTCTGTTACTCCAAGTGGCTCTCTTAAAAAGCTTGTTGATTCAAAGAAATTATGAGCAAGCACTATCTTTTATCATTACTCTCTCTTGCCTTCTCTTTGTATTTTTGCTTAATCTAAACCATATTAATTTTGAGCTATAAAGCCTTCTAAAGGCCTTCAGAAATTAATGAGCTAGAACTGGCAAGATGCAATAATGCGTGTCAAATAAAAATATAATCAGCATTTTTCGTAGAATTGCCAACACCTTAGAATTTTGCAGTAAACCAAACATTTTTAACACAGTGCAACAAATGTAAACTCTAAATTTCCCAGCACAAATTGGATTGCAGATGCAGTAAATCCATTTCTGTAGTGCCATCCAGGTAATTGATCCTGTATTTCAACAATATCCCAGTAAGATGGCTGTGTGTCACCGTATATTCCAAGCAGCATGAAGATAACTTGTGAAATTTAAGAATTCTTTATCATTCAGCTTTCTCTCTTTCTGTCCCGTCTTAATTCAGCTAATAGAAAGATGTAGAGCTCTTAAGAAGGTCATGCTTAACCTTAGCTGAAAACTCTGGAGCGTTACTGGGCTTAGTTTTAATTAGCTAGGGGTCAGTTTTCCCTGTCCAGGCAGTTTTTTTTCCAAACATATGCTGTGTTGTGGTTCACATGTTTTATGGAATATAATTATCTGGATATCTGCATCCTGTGCTATAAGCTATTTGAATAGACTGTAAATCCTCAAGAATTTTGCAAACTAAGAATTTTTGAACAAATATATTTACTAAGGACCTGATTCTCTAATTAGTGCCATACTTGTAAATTCTTGCACTCAAATAGAAGCAGCTATATTGTTTTAGCTCAAGGGTCCGATTCTGCAGATTTTCACTCAATAAATAATAAAGGATGCAAGATTACAGCCTCAAAAATCAAAGAAAATAGTTTTTAAATGCGGTGTCTTTGGTTAAACATACCACAGTGAATTTGGACAGATCTGATTCGAAGCTGAATTCATCACTGTTGCAGTGATCTAATCTGCAGTATGGGGGAAAAAATGGGCCAATGAGACCAAAATAAATATTTTGCTCAGATCAGCCTCCTTATCTGACGTTGGAGGGTCCCATAAAGGAAGGAAAAAGGGCGTTGAAATACAGTTAGAAATTTGAGGGGTTTTACTGCTCTTATCAGGACAGCATATAAAATGGCAGTGTATATGATGTGTGCATGTGGTCTTTGACCACAAAACTTAACATGAGAAAGGAAAGTGTTGACACTTGGTAAAGAAATAGGTTCCTCCCAGCCACCCACCCACAAATACAGTGTGTGTAGCAATCGTCTCCCAATGTGCTTTTTTTCCCTCCAGATATATGTGAGTGCTCTGATCTTTTATTTGGCTCTTTAATGCATCCCTGCAATTGAAATGACTATTCTGGGATGTTGCTAAAACATTAAAGAGTCTCTTTTGCATCAGCACTGGCTGGCTTGAAATGAGTTCCATAGGGGGTCTCAAAAGGGGATCCGTCCCATCACAAACTGGTTGAGGATATAGATTTAGCAAAGGAAGACTGGAAAAGGAAGAGGTGTTTGACTTTTGGGGGGTTGCCTGAAACTCCTCTTTCAGCTCTAATGTTTCCTTTGCTGGATTCCCCCTCTTGCTTTGGAGTCTAAATTTCCGGTACCTAAAATAAGTAGAGACAAACTGATCAACTCCGGGCCATGCGCATATGGTTTGATAAATACCGAAGGGCCTGGAATTTTGCATGGCTGACTCTTTGTTTCCAGCTTTGTGGTAAACAGCTGAATAGAAAGGAGAAGTCATAAACTGCACTCGCCAAGAACATCTGCATTTATGAAAACTTTCTCTAATTGAAAATCTAGTAGTTTCAAATGCTGTAAACTGAGAGTTTGGAAACTAGCTCAGGGGTTGCTAAGGTAGCAAGAAGCAGCAGTGGTTCTGAGCCCCCAGTTCAGGTTACTCCCCCACCCTCCTCCTTGTAATCTGGGCATTCAGGAGGTGCTATAATAACATTTTTACAAATGAAAACTTTCTCTCTTTAGACTTCAGACACATTATTCTGCGGTTCTTCTCTAACTCCCTTTCCTTGCCATCTCCCTTGCCCCCATTTCTCCTCCTCCTCAATATTTCCTCCTGGTTCTTTGAGATCTACTACACCAAAAATATTTTTGGAAATACCACAGACTATTGTTTTTATTAGTGACTGGAAAGCTTTGTAGTAGGATGCTTTTTTGTTTCATTTGTTTTCCTTGCTCTGGCACAGCTGTTTTTGTTTTAGCAGCATTAGAGAGATGGTTAAACTATTTGTGGCCTTTTCTAACCCAGCAGAGCTCTTCCACTGAATGCTTTAAACTGAATGACTGAAACTGTAACTAACAGGTTGTCTGCGTGGGCAGTTTTGTGCATAAAGTTACAAATGCACTGGTTTTATGAGATCTTTTAATTTGTTCAGCAAAACACTGATCACTGTGAAGCAAGTCCCAGTTTCCCTATAAATTTCCCAGCCAGAGCATTGACAGAACCTTGACTTGGGAAGATACAGAACAGATGAAGCAGTAGATCTTGTTCAAACCTACGTGTGCTCACAAGTTATTAATGGAAAAGGGGTTTATGTAGGCGTGGTGATCCTCGCTTCAGCCAAGAGGGAATAGGAAAAAAAGCTATAGCAGGTGGGGCAGAATGTGGTCTGAGGACAAATCTGCCAAAGATGGTATGTAGCAGCTACAAATGCCTAACTGGCCACTCTGGTTAAAAGGAGGAAGATAGGATATTAGGAAACAGGCATCCAGTCAGAGAAGAGCGACAGCAGAAAGTAGTAGGTGAAGAATGAAGCAAACGAAAAGTAAGGTAACATAAAATGAAAAAGTAAATGGAGAATGAAAACGTAATACATCTGTGCAGAGGCACCTTAAAAGCAAAGGGAAAAAGAGGAAATGAGTTGTACTGAAGGCTTCAGTGTTCATGTCTGGTGACATAATGTAAGTGATATTGAAAGTATGGGCTGATGAATGGCAGGAAAATGAAAGTTAAGAGTGTAGCTGAGATATGTCCTGCTCACTCCCAGTCTTACCACATGTTCCCACCACCTCAGCTGGGCAGGCACAAGCAGCTGCACAGCGATTAGGTTTAGAGAATCGAACTGTTTGACATTGGTTTGGCGGTTTTCTTTCTGGCGAGGTCAGGCAGATGATGGACCTGGCTTGATTCATCATGTGGCTGTGTCAACCCAGGACTGGTACTGAGTAGGCAGTGGGAAAGAGCAATGTGTGGGTACAGGGTAGGTGGCATCATCCCTGTCAGCACCTTACAGCATTAGAAGAGAGGTGCATCTATCAGATCGCTGATGAAATATAATGCAGATGGAGTGGGGAAAGGACATACTACATCTCCTACCTGCAGTAATGTTGAGTGTGGCTCTTCCTTTTTGCATGCAATGGGTGGGGAAGCAACTGCACTTGTCAGAAACCACCTCCTTAGTGACACTGCAGAAGAAAAGGCTAGGATGACTTTTCAAGCACATATTTTCTCTGGTGTTTTTTGTCTTTTTTCTTCATTAAAAATAATTGTTTTCAACTTTCCTGTCAGTTTTGCTGGGGGACACATCAGTGGATTCATGACTGAATGAGGCCAGGGACAATGCGAGAACACAACTTGTGTCTGAAAGTTTTGGATGACTAAAATCTGTTGTCAGATGATGATCCTGAGGTTATAACAGCAAGATAAGCAGACAGAGAAACTGAGCAGAACTCAGCAAAGGATTACTAATGTAGATGCATATTAGACTAACTGGAGTTATGCTGAATGCTGGTAACAAACCTGTGTAATAAACTTTATCGCATGCTTTTCCTCTCTAAAAAGTTGCAAAAGAAAGTATCAGTTTTAACAGACTCAAAATGCAGTATTTTCTACTTTAAGCTTTATTACAGTTACAGAATAAAAAACCCCTACAAACATGTATGCACAGAACTAGCTAAGATATAAGAGGACCCCTGTGGGATACTGTTAATGATAAAAGATATGCATATGCTGACACGTATATCAACATCTGTAGACATTGGTTATTTCACTTTATAGTGAATTGTCTTGAGAAAGAATGTGTTCTATTTCCATGTCCTGTATCCACAGAGACATTTAACTACTTCTCTATAGGTGTGTGTCATTCAGTAGGCTTTATTTAGCGCAATAGAGTAAAGGGAATTGTTCACCTATCTGTGCTCAGAAGACCTGCAGTTTCTGCTGGTGGGAAGGCACCTCATAAGTACAGGAGCATCAGCCATCTGTCCTGTAATGCCGTAATAATCAACCTAGTTACATTTAGCTCATTCCATGTTTTTATTCTGAGTCAAATAGCAACATATACATTTCAGCCAAACTTTTTTGAACTGTTACCCACAGCCACGTTTCTTGCCTGTTACTAGACTCCAGTTACTATCTTTGCACTGACTCTTTTTCT
The DNA here is from genome assembly GCA_033628505.1 of Tringa tobata. Classification (NCBI taxonomy): domain Eukaryota; kingdom Metazoa; phylum Chordata; class Aves; order Charadriiformes; family Scolopacidae; genus Tringa; species Tringa tobata. The sequence goes on from JAHREE010000280.1 coordinate 11,196,088, forward strand.
GACTCGTTTCAGGGCTCCAAAGAGTGCGCCAGCTGGGGAAAAACACAAGATACTTCAGACGAAGACTGCATGAAATGGGCTTCATCATTTATGGCAATGATGATTCTCCTGTTGTCCCCTTACTCCTTTATATGCCTGGTAAGATAGGGTAAGTACTGGAAAAAAAAAAACAACTGTTGGCAAAACAAATGCTATTCAGACTCATAGGTTATTCAGTATATGGTGTGAAAAATGTAGTTATGCCTGGTAGGTGCTTCACAAGAGAAACACACACTGTTAGGTGAATTCATTATTTAGTTATATTCTATTTTAAATTTGGCCCTAGACTTATTTTTGAGCTGTTCCAGTATTCAGAATTTTTTAGATTTCTCTTATCCTTTTTTAACTTGCTCTGGAAAAATACTTTTGATAGCATTTTGAATTTGGATGTGGGTCTTTTTATTTGTAATCATAAGAGGAGATACACTGCCTTTGATGCATGAATTGTTTTGGATGGATGTTCTTTTTTCCCCATCTGATTTTTGAATGGTCTTTGCATGTTTTACCACTCAGTACCTATCAAGCAGCACTTGTGCACTGACTTGGACATGCAGACCAGAAGTCAGAAGTAGCATAATGTAAGGGTTGAGCTTTGGGGAGTGGTTGCAAGTGGCTTAGGGTGGCTATGTGTTCCAGGTGTCTAGTACATACCACACAAAAGGTTCCTAAGCTGGCAGAGTAATTGTGAGAGCAAAGAAACCATCACGTTGCTTCTTTTATTTCTGTTGATGTGCAGGAATCCAACTCTCATACCTTCCAGAAGCCCAAATTCTTCCATGCTTAGGGACTGTGAATGCCTGCACATCTTGTTTTGCACTCAAAAGCCTTTCATTGACAAAAATGAATCATGTCCATTCTACAGTGATCTCTGTGCCATCACACGTCTAGTATTTGACACCCAGTTGGCTTCATGAGCTGTTAAGCAGCAAAGAATCTCTGTCCTACTGGTAAAATTCTGGCTCTTATTGAATTCAATGGGAGTGTTACCATCCACTTCAATTGAAGACAGGGTTTTACCCATTGTTTTATTATACTTGAATGTTTTCTCTCTGTGGTCAGTTTATTTGGAGATAATTTACTTTTGTTTTTTTTCTTCTTCTCTCCTTAGGGCTTTTGCAAGACGCATGTTAGAAAAAAATATTGGGGTCGTTGTGGTTGGATTTCCAGCTACTCCTATCACAGAATCCAGGGCTCGGTTTTGTGTGTCAGCTGCACATACACGGGAGATGTTAGACACGGTAAGCACAGCAGATGTCCTGCTGAAATTAACTTCAGATGCAAAGGAGGTTGGGAGAAGCTGTGTGTCAGTTACTTTGAATCTCAATAATTCATTTTTACATTTGTTTTTCTGGCCTCGTCACTTGATCTTTAAAGGCATTTTAGCCTTATATACTTTATTTTTTTAAAATAAATTATGGGACAGTTAACTTGTTATGTTCTTCTATTTCTAATAGTGACCAAATCTGTCATCACTAATAAAGACCTACATGAGGAGCACAGCAAGACAAAAGTTAAAAGTTAGGTCAAAACTATTGGAGTAGGAAACCTGAAACGATATGGAAATAATTGAAAATCAAGCTTTCCCTACCCTTATTTTCATTCCGTATTTCCACATGTTTCTTGAATTGCAGAAGTATATGGGGACAGCCTTGGGGGTACAGGTGGAAACTGCAAACAGTATTTGGAACTGTTTGAACCTAATGAAGTTTAATCGATGCTGTCTGGCCTATTTCAGTTCTGTATCTTTCTATGATATCAGAAATACTGTTAAGAGTATGTTGAGATTTCCATCATAAACCTCCATTCCAACGCAGTCAGAAAAGTGTTTAAAATAAACTCTTCGAAATTTTCCATCTCCCTTTCTTGCTGAAGGTGTTTTTGGCCTGGCTTGATAAGTGCTCTTTCATTCTCAGAATAAGACAACTTAAAGGAGGCTTAAAAGAAAATTTCAGGCTTTCTTTTTCCTCTCTTTGCCCAAGTATGATGGTCAAAGCAAAAAAATGGAGGGCATTTGAGTTAAAGATGCCACTCCTTCACGCACCTGCTCTCCATTTGCATCCTGAGGTTCATGTGGAGCTTGAGGCCGGAGCCCTGCATGGCTAACCGGCTCCCGCACCAGTGTAGACCCTTCTCAAGTGAGATTGAAAAATCTGTCTTGCATGTGTGCAGCGTAAAATTCCTGCTGCTGTTAAAGGTGCAGTAGTTATTAACAAGGTATAATACCGTAAAGAGAATATTGCATAGAACAGGGCATAGCTACGTACTTGTGTTGGTCATTGTCAGCTTGATGTTTGACTGTGTAGATTTTGGCCAACGTAACTAGTAATAGGTGGTGAAGTTGATCTGAAGATTAATCCCTTGAAGTTGCTGCTTTGATTTTCTTCTTCTCCCCCTACCCCCAAAAGTCAAGCCCATTACATTTTTGGGCCATTGTTGCATGTTCACTTTCTACTACTTGCATGTTGATGCTTCCTTGTACAAATGTGGGTCTGAAATGCTCCCCAGTCATCATTCTGGAACATGCTGTATCTTTGCCTTTGAAAGCGGGATCATTGCTGTTGTACTTGCAGCATTCTTTAAATGTCCTTACAGTATGAGGGAGTGGAAAAGCCCTGAGTTTAATTACTTGCAGATGGAAAGTTTTTAGGACAAACGCTTTGTCAATATGCCTAAAAACAGGGTAACAACAGGTAACAAGCACAATGAAAACTTCTCCCTTTGGCAAAATTTGATTTGAATCTCAGCCTGGAACTAAAAAGAGGAAAGATCCATGAAAGGGCAAGCTCCCAAGAATAACTTCCTTAATGACCTTGAAGCTATCTCTCTGCATAAACCATTACTAAATTACTCCTTTCTGTTCTTGAGCTCATTTTAGTGGCTTAACAGAAACAGGCTCAAAATGAAAATTGCTGCTTTCTTCTTTGATGCCAAAAGGTTGGATGCTTTTGAATGTGGATCAGATGCTGCAAAACACTGAGCTGCTTCTCTACAGTACAAACTTCCCTGGCTATTTTTTGAATCTACCAAGAGCTGAGGACACAGCTCAGTAAATCGCATCACTATATTAATGCATTATTAATTATGCCTGTGATATTAATACAAGAAGATAATGGAATGCGCTAAAAATCTTAAATTCTTCAGATTGTTTATGACAACTCTGGTCAGCACAGTGGGTTGAGTCCCATCTAAAAAAAATGCAGTGGCAAATCCAGTCCTTGGGATCTATAGGGAAATATTGAAGAATAGCCTTACACATCCCTTTTGCGCAGCAAAGATAACCTTTTATCTAGATTATTATCTCCCTGTGCTTTTAGACAAAGGTCATTTTTTTCATCTGTGCTCAATTAATGTACTTACTAATAAACTATAACCTGCTGAAGGAGTCAATTCCATTCTTGTAGATGCATCTACGACTGCATTGACATTCACTAGAAGAGAGTGAAAGCAAAATTTGCCCATTTGGTCTTTGAACTTTCTTTAATTGATGCTTTTATGATCTTCGTGTTCTGCTGTAAAGTAGAGGTTAATAGAACTTTATTTCTTTTCCAAGAGAATTGACACAGTATAATGGTCTTACAGGTTTTGAATGCTCTGGATGAACTGGGTGATTTTCTACATCTGAAATATTCCCGGTATTCCAAGTCATCTCATCCTGAACTGTATGAAGAAACTAGGCTTGAACTTGAAGACTAAGTTTTCCACACATGAAGAGAACATTATAATGCTATGAAAGGGGGGAAAACCCGAAAACTTAAAAAAAAAGAATGCATTTCTTCCCTTCTAAGGACAATTTTTGTTTCTCAGTTAATTGAAAGGAGGGGAAGTTCGGGTGTTGCATTTTATTGTATCAAATTTCTGTGTTCAAGAGACTGAAATATTGATACAGATTTGCCTCCCCAGGAGATATGTCCTTCTTACGGTATTTTTGATGCAGAATGAATGCATCCATTGATCGAGTTGCTAATGTACAGCTTTTGTTATGGCCCCTTTTTATGAAGAGGCTTCAGATAGTCTTAATTATGACTGAATTAATAAAGTTTAAAAACTGAATGTATTCCAGTGTAGTATGGTAACATAGCTCAGCTTCATCAGTAAGATTGACTTTTATCTGTTAAAGAGCATTGGTATGGACTGCTACAGAGGAATGAACAGAAAGTAACCTCTTTGAGTTGCCCTATCATGCATTTCTCCAATGACAGAAAATGTTAGAAGGCAGTTAATGCTGAGAACAAGAAAAGTAGCCTGGTCAGATCATATATTTCTGACAGCAGATTATAGGAAAGGGAAAATGCCTCCTGCCCTCCACAGATCCTTTCTCAGCCATTTAAATACACTATAAGCTTCATAATGTACAAAAATTTGGGCTTAGACATAAACAGGAATGCTTTTCTGCTAACGCATTTGACCTACAGCCTTTCACATCTTATCACAACGTAAGTTCTTCAGCAGACTTGCTCCCTTTTCATGTAGCAGTAGTAAATAATTTTAATAACCATTTAACTTTCCCGTAAAAACCTTGATCAAAACAGTCAGATACTTGCAGTTCACAAACTGCAGATGACATTTATAGGCCCATTCCTAAGTTTCTTGAACTACTTATGGGCTTAATAAATTCACTAACAAGTACATAATGCTGAAGCTGTTAGTTATACAGAATGTGAAGTTCAAGATACCATAAGCAGTTCTGCCACCTGTTAAATTGAAAACTCGGCCATTTCTAAAGTATTCCACTTAATAGCACTTCTTGAAATATTCTTGTTTGTTTATGCATGTCAGGGGTTGTTTTATTTGTCTAGTTGCAGACTTTTTTGAGTGGTTTGTTTTTCAAATAATTGATTAGGTCATCTGAGGGGGATGACGTCCTTGTCCCCTTTTCCACTGCTCGAGTGACAAATGCTCGAAGATGCTTGAAGGAATTGTTACAGGCAGCAGTTTCCCTGTGATGCCTGTAGCAGCATTATTGTCAGGCTTATGTGGGCTGAGTTGTTTGAAGGAGACTGGAGGCTTTTTCCCTTTTTTGCAGCGTTGAAAACTGGTTCTGTAGCTTTAAGAATGAACTCCAAACCATTCCACGCTATCAAATGTCATTGTAAACACATCAGATGAGAGATGTTTAGCTTTCTGTTGCACAGATGTACCACACTTTCATGTTCTCTTGAAAGCTGTGGTGTAAACTTAACCCACAGCTGCAATATTAGATTTAAGAACAGAACAATTAAATTGCGGAGTACCAATTACACTATATTACTCCCTGCTTGTTAAAGCAGCTTTCAGGATATAACAAGGCTGATTGGTTATGAGGGCCCATTTTTTGTTGGATTTTTGTTGTTGTTGTTTTGCAAGTTAATAAAAATCCAGTGGTGCTATAACTTTAAGAATTGATTACAACACATTCCATAATATCAAATGTCAGCTTTAGGAAACGTATATCAAGGGCTGGGGGAGGACTAAATGGTGTCATATGATTCTTCACTTCAGTAGTAGACAGACTTGAAAAACACTGCAGAGGTTCAAGGAAGCTATGTTTGTGGATAAGAGCAAACTCACTGTATAAATATTAAAATACTCAAGCACAGGACAGAGAAATTAGGAAATGCAAACTTTGTCTTTGAGTAACCTGGCACTTTGTGATGTACAGCTTTGATACGTGCAGGGTGAGCGCACTTACTGCGAAGGAGATGAGCTGAGAAATTTCTGCAACCTGTTCCTCGAGGAAAAGTACTGAATTTGATATATTGCGTTTTGATCTCGATTGCCGAACATCTGCGGCCAGATCCTCAGTTGACTTCTGACCTTCCATCTTGGGGTATATGGCCCTAGTTTATATTTCAGCAAACATTATTACATGTGCTGTTGCAGGCAACACACTATTTCCCTCAAAGAGAGGCCTGAGATTGATTAAGCTACAGAATGATCACTTTTTGTCCCTCTATAGGGGAATGTTTTCTGTCTGGAGCTGAATTCCTCCTGCCCTCAGAACATTACTCTCTCTCATATTAAGGAGACAGGACAGCTATTTTTCAGAGACTGGCAGTTGATTTATTATATGCTCTTTTCTGATTTCTTCCATCCCTTACACATTAGAGAAAGTACAGGCTGACTATCCCTGGGCTTGGGGAACATTTAGGGAGAAATCCCTGCTCTTCTGGTGCAATAATAAAACTCCCAGGAACTTCAGACTTTCAGATTTTCCCCATGAGGCATAGTTATGGTCTGGCACTGGCTTTTCCTTCAGCACGATTTCAGTGGAGTTTTTCCAGATTTACATCAATTTTAATAGATTTAGAGTTGATCAGCACTTGGAGACTCTATTTTAGCTAGCTTAAGAAAAAAGATGATGGAGGACTTATTAGGGAATTAGCACATCTACGATAAGGATCACATATTTCCTAGAATATACTCCATCTTCAGGCATGCATTTTCTCGGGAGATACAGTTTTCTGTAATTGTTTGAGAAGGTTTTGAAGAACTGCCTTCAATAAATAAAAATTGCTCAAGTTGTCTTATTTTAATCCAATGGAAATGTAAGTATGAATACACTAACTTTTTGGTGGCAAGCTGCAATTCTAGCATCTTGTTATCTTGCATAAGATCTTGATTGACCCTCATGCTATGGGAAGACTCAAGAGCTGTCTGTTTGACAGAGTATCTGAATTGTTTGCCCTTCCCTGTACCTTTATCCCACCTCATCTTTTAGAAAGCCTTCATTTCCTGAGCTTATCTAACTTGTCAAGGTGGTTCCTCCACCCACTTCTCCTGCCTCTTTACATTGTTCTCTCTGTTCTGCGTGGTTTCTGTCCTCTGGGTCTAGGGAAAAGCACACTGGCAGCTGCAGAGGACTTAACATGTAACAGTTGGCTTTTTAGGCATTGTCTGGCTGCCTGCTTTTCCTGGTATCCTCATCAGCTCCTGCGGACTTTAATCTTTCCTTTTCAAATAAAATTTTCCTACTGATGGTGCTAAGTTTCGAAGCTGAACTGAATCTGAACTGCCCAAGCTGTTGAACCAAGAATGGGCTTGATCTATCACTCATGCAATTGTAGATCAGGTTAAATCTTCCTTTGAAGTTAATGCTGTTGGTTTAAAACTAGTGCAACTATGAGAGCAACCTGTCATTGTGAGGTGAGCTGCCTGCATTTATTTCAGAGGGGTCTGAATGCTGGTGTCTCTGGACTATTCCACAGCCGCTGCACTTCACAGGGGACCAAGGTATGGGAGAGCATTTGTTTAAGGTAGGATTTCAATTGTATTTTTCTTTTCTTTTTTTTTTTCTAAAATGTGGTTGAAGGAGCATCACATATTGCCCTGTCCTGCTGAGACAGGGAACAAAATAGTGATGTAAGAAAAGCAATCTACAGGAAAGGTGTTTATGTACTTTCTAGCCTTCTTAGAAATCCAATAGAGATTCTCTAATATATGGTCTGCATTTTATTTATTCATAAAGTTTAATTGTTCTTCAAATTAAAACACAGATCAGGACTAAATTTGAAAGAAACCACACCACCAGCTGAGAAATGGCAGATGTCATGCCAATATTGACTGCTGAACATTAGAGCCTCCAGATGCCTTCAAAAAAAGTATCTAGGTGTTTCCCTTATTTACTCAACACATCCAGTGGCGTTTGTGCTTACTGCAAACCAGTCACAGAATAATGAAAATCTCACTTCATCCATTAGCAAGACAGAGCTTTAGACTTGTCAGGATGGTCCCAAAACTACCACCCAAGTGACCACATAATAATTCAGCACCATCAGAACAGGAGTCTGGGGTCCAAATAAGACTGGTTGTTCTGCAGTTACCTAAGAGGTGAATTTGTTTCTTTTCACATATGTAGTATGTCACTTACAAGTGACAGAAGTGAGCAGTGATAAATCTATTTATATCACATGGTAATCAAATGAAAAGGGTAATGTAGAGACACAGGATCTGGAGAGAACTGGTGGGTCTGGAGACTTAGACTAGATCCAGTAGTATACAAAGAAAGTTTTTTGTGCGTTACAGGAGCTGTTAGATCTTTTTAACCAACTTGGTGAAAAACATGGTCTTTAATATCAAAATAGTGACTGTGAAGCAAGCAAAGAGAGATGCTACACCCTGTGTGTTACTCCAGTTTGTTTATGAAGTGAAGGCAGGGTAGATAGGGTGCCAGAGAAGATGTCCCCGATACTTTACATTTCATAGATTCTTTTCGGAGAGTCACTTCTGCCAGATGCTGTGCCAAGGCCAACAAGTGTTAATTGTTATCAATATACCCAAGTTCAACAGCTTGTGCTGCAGGGCTAACTAGGTTTGCAGTAATGCAAATGCACTAATAGCCACCATCTATAGCGAGTAGTGCTGATACTGAAAATTGTCCAGAGATCATTCTAGTGACAGCTGTGCACAGCATCACTGATGATTGTGATACCCTCACTGGGCATCATTGCTGGGATGTCACCACTGGGAGTGGCTGTGGTACAGTGAAAACTGCCTGTGCTGGCTCTGCCAGGTGTAACTGTTGTGGCTCCAGGACAGGCATGACAGGTCTATCCTCTTCTTTGCAGATACAGAAGGACATGGCCTATAGATCATTCCAGCAGATGAGTTTCTGGGAAATCAGCTCAACCAGAAGATGTAGCCATGAAAGTAGGACACTGTAGGAAGTCTAGAAAATCAGTTCTCACAAGTAAGTCAAGTACTTGCAGTAACAGACAGAGAAATTTTGATATGTGTGATGTGAAGCAATGGTGCCAGATGTGGTGGGTGAAACTTGCTTTTCTATCACCCCCATTGAAATTGTCTCAAAGAATTTGCTATGAACATGAGCTGACTCTAGTATCCTGTGAAGGTATAGGGCCAAGGTATGTATGTATCGTCCAGTTCCTGGAGCACAGAACTGATCTCTCTTGAGTATGAAATACTGTCATGTTTCTTGCCCTTATCTTCAGCATCTCTCTTTCCACTCCCAGCACAATAAGCAGCAGGTCTATCTTACCAGCTCAGAGCACAGAATAAAGTGGACAGCTAAGCTTTTTGGGGCCTGGTATCACCCTATATGGTCCATGGCACTGCAGTGGGTAAATATTTCATGGCACAAGTTGGGTTTTCCTGTGCTGCAGATAGCCTCTTGTTTGAAGCGGGTTCCTCATCTGTTGACCTCTCCAGCAGCTGTTCTGGAATAACACAGAAGTGATGAAATCAGTGGGGACATTTCAAAATCATAGCTTCCCCCGTGTGTTTCCTGGAGCTTGTTCTGACACAAGTATCCTCTGTGTGTCCTGCTCTCCCGTTGTTGTTACCACACAAACCTCGTGATGACTTGGCTCTCTGCACTGTACAGAAACTGTTTTGCACGTTCCTGGGGATCCTACTTTCATGTGGGAGCTGCTTTTCAAAAAACCCCAGCACCAAGGATGCAGCTACTTTCAGCCAGAGTGGTCAGAAAAGGCATGATATGTTTCATAGTTCCTGGACCATCTATTGCACTTTTGGCATTTCCCAGTGGGTAGAACATCCTGATACAAACTCTCTGACTCCTACTGCACACCCCAATACCCATATTTTAAAATTGCTCTGCAAACCACTCTAACCTGTGGACCCGAGGTCTAAGCTGGATGCAAGAGACCCCGTTCTGATCTGTCTCTGCTCTGCTAAATAATTGCAGATGAGACACATTACTGTTCCTCACCTCATTTTTATTCCTCTGTAAAACTGTGATAGTGATCCTGATTTATTTGTAAAACACTAAGCTGAACTGATGAGAAGAGCTACAAAAGAGCTAAGTGTTCTTATTATCTGAGTGATCTTTTAATTTCTACATCTCAGAACTTCTCCATCTCAGAACTTCTCCATTAATCCTGTAAAAGCCACGAGTACTCTGTTTACCAGACCTAGTGTATGAGAGTACAATTATGAAGACTAATTATAAATCATAGACAAAAATTCTGCAAAACAGATTCAACATTTCCATTCTGTGCAAGCTTTGTCAATGTCTTACTACAACGATGCCAGTTGGATTAGGAAGCTTTTTAAAATGTGAATTTATCTTTTCAAAGATTTTTAGCCAAGACTTTTCAGTTTGTTAAAATGTAATTACTGTCTGCTTGTTAATATGATGTTCATTGATTTTTAAAGTACACAGACTTCAAAGCTAGAAATAAATAAATAAAAAGAGAGATAATTCAAACCAGAGTGGAACAGCTCGGACAGTTTTACTCTTTTGCCAGGATCCCAAAGCAGTTGTGTTCAAACAATGCCACAGTTTGAGTGGAAATGTGAAGATTAAATCCAAACCCTGCATGTCAGCTTTTTTGCAAATGACTATCCAGGATTTCAATAAAATATCCAACCACAACAGATCATGTTGCAGGGATTTTTATTGCTTAACAGCTTGTGATAGTCTCCTGTTTCTCTAACATGTATTCTAAACCAATGCACCTAACGCCTGCTAAGTATCAGTGGAATTTTGGTACCTAACTCTGTTAAGCTCTTTTGAAGAATAATTTGAAATTGACAAAAGAGGAGAGGATTCACAAAGATGATGGATGGTTGCAGAAGCTCCCAGTTCCACATCAGTGTGGTGTGGCACATGATGGAAGGTCCATAAACACGAAATGTAATTTGATCATGGTCATGGAGGAAACAATGCAGGCACTAAAGAGGCAAGTGGAGGTAACTCAAAATTCAGACAGGAATTAAAAAATGTGATTGAAGAATATCCTGAGGAGACAGCAGAAGCAACACTGGAGCACAACACCTTCTGAAGAAGGCCTGGAGAACGGAAAGGTGGGAAGGGATATCCATGGGAGAACCCTCCCCAAGTGCAAGAGAGAGGATGAAATTAGCTAGCACAGTAGAGATGAAGCTGAACAAATTTGTTCAACTGGAGAAGGAAAACAATTTGGAGGCCAAGAAGAAAGGAAGGGAAACTACCCCCCAAAGACAAAATGACAAGACAGTGGAGACAGCCAGGATTGAGACTCCACAGGGGAGAATGAGGGGAAAAGAAGAGACAGACTGATTTTCAGACAAGCAGAAGAGAAGATCCCACCACACCAGTATGACATGGGTGTCTATTACAGCAGATAGGTCCTTTGATTGTTTGGCACAAAGGAGGAACAGTGTCAAGCCAAAAAGCAGAAAGAAGCTTTGTTCTTCCATAACTAGGAATGTTAGATGTGAACCAGTGGAAAAGAAAATAAGAAAAATTGATGGAAACAATGATTGTTTTCTATTGAGAGCAAGTGATATTCTCAAAACAGGTCAAGAACAAGTCTAAACAATGCTTTAAGATACAGCTGCTCCAGTAGTTTTTCCACAGAACTCTTCCAGTCGCAATGGAAAATGATAAGGTAATAAAAAAGTTATGTATTTCCTCAGACCTAGCTCTGTGAAGGACATTTGGGCATGTTTGATCACTGAGAGACAAACAGCTAAAGCAGATTCTTCTCTGAGGGTGGTCTCCGTTTGGCCGCTTGTGATACTGACCTTCCAGGACTAAAATTGGCAATTGTGAGTAAAGCCAGCTTTCATGTCTAAAATAGGGAGAAATGGGCACAAGAGCCCTGTCTGATTTTCATGCTGGGTTTTAACAGACAGATAAAGAAATATCTTTGTAACAAATACAGTAACAGACAATGGACCTCAAAAGAATAAAATCATACTGACAGCAAAGTCCCTATATAAGAAGAAATTTTTTTTCTAGAAAGTATTGAAATTGCCATTCACTTTATAATTGCAGGTTTACTGTGTGATGCCATCCATGGTGAGCACAGAAGGAGGTCAGCTGTGTGATAACATCTAAGCTTTGATTTCTGTATTGTATACAATATAAGTGTTCTGGTCTCTTTCTGTTCTTTGAAAATCAGGGGGCCACCTAAGTTTTAAAACGGCTTCATAGTCATGCCAGACAATATTGACAGGAGACGTACTCAGTGAAAACGCTTTACCAAGTTGTAAAAAAGAAAGTGGAAAAGGATGGAGAGAAATCATTGAGTTGTGGATTTCCCGGTTGCTTTAGAAACAGCTGTTTGCAACAGTCTCCCAACCTGAGTCTTGTCAAGTCACCACAGGAGGCTGCAGACATGGTTTGAGTTAAGCCATTGCAATAGTAATCTTCATTACCTTGGTTCACTTTACCTTAACCAAGGACATAGATAAAAGCATCTCTATAGACAGACAGTAGATAGAAGATCATAAATAGAAGCAAAATTTAGATGATGGTGGCTTTCACAACAGGGATGATGCTGATGACCACGAGAGAGCAGCAACTGCTTTCTTTGATACTTCTGAAGCCAGCAGGGATGTTTGTCCATGGATTCATCCATGGATGTAGCACACTGAATGCATTTAAGTTATCTACATAAGTTTAAATCACCAGCAACCAAACTAGCAGTCAGGGAAGAGTGGAGAGCTTAGAAGTTTTGAATGCCGAGGCAGGATCTTCTCGAAGTCAAATTTGATTTTAGAAACCATTTTAGGGATTTGCATCTCAGTGGTGTCAGTGGGGGGAGCCCTGGAGAAGATGAGATGGTATGAAGAAAGCTTTTGATGCAACTGGTTAAGTAATCATCTCAATCTGAGTATAAGAAATAAGCTCAGATCCTCTAGGTACAGGGAAAGTGGCAAAGAAAAGCAATGCAGTGGTAAGGAAGCAGAGAAACTGTGAAATGTCAGCCTGAGAGAAATGGTGCAAAGGTAATGAGAGCAAATGGTGATAGGTCTGTTAGACATAAAAACAGAAGCAAAGAATTGAGCCATGATGTAGTGAAGTTTGGGAATTTACTGCATGTGTCAGTGGCAAAAAAACCTCAAAGATTTGGTTATGAATGTGCCTGGAGGACCCCAACATGGTGGCAGAGGTGTGATGCAGCATTGGCTGGGCTGCCCTTGAAATAGAACCTGCAGCACTGAGATGTACAGAGTAAATGAGTGAGGAATCAAGAAAAGCAAAAGGCAATGTTGGAAAGACTTAAAATAGTTAAGGGAAGAGGAGACAGCATGGGTCCAAACCCCCTAAAAATCATTGATACAGGGGAACTGAAGACCTATATGGGTGATCAAAAGCTTGCTTAGGCAACACATAATGAAAACTTGCCCATGGATAGAAGTTGTAAGGTGGGTCGCAATCAGTCAGCAAAGGATTAGATAACGCACTCAAGGGAAGAACGCAGGGATAAAGTGATGCTAGGTGTAGGAGATTGGATTTGAGGACCCACAAGGCCCTGTCCAGCTTAATCATCTACGATTCCATGGAGACAGCAATGAAAGACCTGCACTGTGTCCCTGAGAACTAATTTTGTTAGGTATGGGCTTAGGTCACGTATTACAAATAGGTCTCTTTTATGTAGGATTCTAGTTTGGAGTTTGCAGTGATTGATGGATTCATTAAAACGTCATCACTGAAACGGACAAGAATTTTCTGTTTAAAAATAAATAAATGACGACAGAAATAGCCAAAGAGCCTTCTGCTTTTCTTGTTGATTCTCCCTGCAGCTTAATATGGTTCAGGAGACTGCTTGGTGGGAGAGAGAGGAGACAGGGTAAGAAAGGATTAGCAAGGAATAGCAGTGTTTCATTTAGATCTTTGGCTACCTGGTTGCTCTTAAATTCTACCTCCCAGTATCTTTCTCTTTGTTTTTCTGAATGTCACATAAGCATTGTTTCTGATGTTGAATAATATTTATGCTGTGATTTCCCATTTGGTCTGGAAAAGGCATTTGGCCAGATTCTCAGGTAGTTATTACTGAGCTTTATTGTACAGGTGTAGGCAGAGTTGCACTTGAAGATCCAGCCCACTGGATTACTGCTTGTACAGCTGTGCTGTCTTTTTAAAGCCAAATTAGTCGGTATAGAAAGATTTTCTACACAGAATTTGGCTGTCATCCTTGTGACAGTATGTTATATTTTCAAGTAGATCCCATGGGCCAAATTAATTGTAGTATTCTACTGATGTCAGTGATGTTACCCCAAGTGTGAATTTGGCCCCATTGTTCTAAGGCTAATAGAGATTTTTTTTAATGAAAGTGGATCATAAAATATTCTCAGATTTTCATCTGGTTTTGCTTATAGTAATTATCCTTTCCTGGAGCTGAGTAGTAAAGAAAATATTCATATTCTCCAGTGTCTGGTATAAATTGCAGTGCTTGTTTGCTGCAGCCCAAGACACAAGCTATGGACAGAAATTGATGCCTTTGCCCGTGTGTGTCCAGAGTTAGCCACCTTCTCCACAGAAGCAGCAGCACAGCAAAGGCTTTTGAAGTTCTCTGGTATCAGTGCTGTATCATTAAACCACATTGATTTTCAGTCACTTTTTATACTTCAGAAGGAAACTCTTCTGGCAACGAATGCATCAAGATAACATTGAATTCTGCTCTTGGTTATTGATGGAGACAAAATACGTGTTCTTTTTAACAGGTTTCCATTTTTTTTTTAAATACTAGCTGTAAGGCTTGCAGAATTAATGCCACAAGAGGGACCCAGTATATTTTTGCTGACAGCTTGCACCCAGTTAGGTTAGAGAAGATGTGGGATGTGATTACAGTAAAACTAGCTGAACCTGGCAGTTATTACAGGTGGTTCCTCCTCTTGATCTGAATAACACACCTGAGGGAAAGCACAGTTGGGACTCCACCGCTGTCATTTTGGAAAGAGAGACTGGCTGTCCCTGCCTGGCCACTGGTGGATCATACTCGCTGTGTGTCACAGCTAGTGCTCCCAAATTTATGTTCTCTTTGCAGAAATGTCAAGAACTAGAGGAGTCTGGTTGAACTGTTGTGTCTCTGTTCAGCACAGTCTTTCCATTACAAATTTGAGGAAGATGAATGAAAAACATCACGAAAACATCAATGAAAAAGCTTAAGTGGATATAGGACATGTCCTGAAACACCATATAAGGAACAGAAGGAACTTCACAGGGCATAAATATAGCAAACCTTAAGGCGCAAAGTCTACAGCTGGAGCTCTCCATCCCTCTTTAAACCACTGGGACTCCTGACATACTCTTGCTGAACAAATCTTTTGTTCAATTTTGTATTGCCATGGAATAGTCACCGAATGGGAGTGCTCTTGATTTACAGAAAGGCATCCAGTAATTTAAGATTTTGACCTTCTGAATAAACACTTAAAGTAGTAGGTGTGAAAATGAAGGATATGGAGCCAGGACTGCCTCTCAAGCTTAGGAATCTCTCTCTGCAGGTGCATTTGAGGCTTCATCTGGGGAAACCAACCTTAAGACTCCACAAGAACTGAAAGAAACCATGGTACAGAATGATTTCTTTCTATCTGAGCTCAGTGGCCACTACCGTAATGCACTCCAGCAGGGTATCTGGCCCTCTGGATGTTTAATGAAGAATAAAGACCAGTTCTACCTCTGTGGTGTTGAGAGTGGGAGTTATTCTTGAAAGAGAAATGCTGATATTGGATCAGCCCTAAAAGTAGTGGTGAAAGCTATTCTGTTATTATGCAATTTTCTTTTCTTTCTGTTGTGAGTAGGGGTGGAAGAAAATGCAGAAATTGACCCTGTGCCCATGTAAGCAGTGTGTCTGTGAAAACCATACTTCTTGATGAAAGGAAAATGATGTCCTAAGCAAACAGATATGATGTGTTCTAACAAAAAAGACGAGGGATCTCTAACTCTAGTTGTATCTTTCCCCTCCTCCCTCCCCCCCCAAGAATGAGGAAAAACAGCTGAAGCTACTTTATGTTTTCTGGAAATCTATGGGGAGTCTCTTAGAGACAAATCATTAACCGAAGAGGTCTCATTAGCTGAATTTCTCCTAATTCAATATCGATGTTTAAGTATCCTTTCTCCTCCAGAGTTAAGGATCTGACTTCAGGTGGATTTAGTGTCAAAGACAGGCAGAATTTTTCGTAGAATAAATTCCTCTGCAGTGTATATAGGATAAATGTCAACTGGACGTAGCTGTGTGTACATCAGGGCATACTTCATGTTGTTCCATAGAGCTGTATCTACTGACTACTGCTCCTTGGTGTCCAGGAATTCCCTTTCTTTGCCATCTGCTTATCTGTCAGGCCTTCAGAGAGCACTCTGTGACTGCAGTGCAACTCTGCTGTCTCATTAAAATGGCCATGTGCGTGCACAGCCTTAAAATACAGAAGTGTGAAGGAGGAAATAATTCATTTACTGTGGTAGGGAAAAGCCTTTTAAATTAGGTTGAGAAAAAAAATATTAAAACATGTCTGCTCTTAAAGACATCCTAGTGATGTCTTCATGCAGTGATGTTGTCCCGAAGCATGAATAGTTGTCTCCATTTTTAACAGGTGTGGTGATGCCCTGTTACCCTTAAACATGGTTGAAGCTGGAGCAAAGATTTCCTAATAGAATGAAAACCAGGTAAAACTGCCTACTTCAGGAGGTCTAATAAAATCCTGCAGTTGAGGCCAGTTGTGCTGTTATTTGTAAACCAGGGCACAGTTTAGTGCGAATGCAGGAAATTTAACAGGTGGAAAGTAGGCAGCGCTCGGTAATGCTGGAGTCAGCGCAATTCAGTAATTTGACATTGGAGATTTTAGGTGGGTGTAAATTGCAGAAACTGAATGTGGTTCTAAGGGAGCTGAATACATCAGGATCAAATCCACAGAAACAAATACTATCCATTTCCACACTGATCTGGTTGAAAGCAAGAGTTACAAAGTTGTTTCCAAGCCTCAAGGCCGATACTTTTTTCTCTCGCTTATAGCAGTTTGTACTTTATATCAACATCTCTTGTGGACCCCCTTACTTCATAAGGCTCTAGGGGAATTCCAGAGAGCTAGTGAGAGTGAACAAATGTTTCATTATTTTAGAAGCACGAAGGAGGTGATCCCCTTCTCCCAGCCTCCCCAAGTAAATATAGGCCAGTTAACCTGATGTCAGTTCTGAGACAACTGCAAGAAAATCAGATGGGCAAAATAGTCAACATCTACTTAAAGAGATTGTGACATAAATGACACCAGTCAGTATAGTTTTGGTAATAAAAATGACTGTACATTGTAGTTTTAAAATATTACTACCCAAAATGTAGCAATATTAAATGAGTAAACTGAAAGATCAGAACTGAAGGGTATCGGAAGGGTATTCTTATCAAGGTTCTGCAATGATTTGTTCTTGCCCCTAGGCTATTCATTATTGTTATCAAGGATTTGGAAGAAAAAATAAATGAATTAGCTGCTGGAAAAGTTGCAGATATGCCATAGTGGTAAATAAACAAGACAGGTCAAGTCTGTGAGGCAAACTGCAACACTTGGTAAAGTAGACTCCTCTGAACATGTGTTTAAAAACAGAAAAATGCAAGGTCATACATTTGAGAACAAAGACTACAGATGACAGTCTACATCCTGGAAGCAGTGACTGTGAAAGCCTTGGCCCAGATACAGGCTGTGAGCTTTGTCAATACATGTACGCAGACAGATTAAATGCAAGCTCAACCATTCTAAAATGTGTTTGTGTTAAATCTACGTAATTGGTCATTCTCGTTAGCCACACCATTCAGTTCTCACAGTTCTCAGCCACCGTGCAGACTTTGGTGAAAGCTTGCGTGCTTGGTACAATTTTTCTCTGATTAGTTTCAAGTTGATTCTTCTCCCTCTGAGAAGAGGGAGAAGAATCAACTCCCTCCCTCTGCTATGAATATTGCAATTATGAAAATTTCCAGTTATCACACCAATTACCTGTAGAGGAGTCTAGTTTTAGGGTAGCTCTGCCAATCGTAAGTGAAGAAACAAGGCTCTGTGGAAACCAGAGGGCTCAAAATATCACTAAAGATCTGTTGGATAGATGGTGATGTTGGATTGGAAAGATCACTCTGCGTTCTTGGAGCTCATGAATGCATCAAGATTGAGCATTTCAGATTGTTCTTCATTGTACGTAAGAAAGAATTTGTCAGATATTCAGATGGTAAGAAATGCCAGGATTAAGGTTACCTGTGCAAACTAAAGTAATTGTCCTTGTGGGTAGGATTAAAATAGCTTCTCGTTGTATGATTGCTTTTGATTTTTCCACAGGTCCCCTACCTTATTGATTTGCCATTTGCATTATTTTTAATACAGGCTCCTGAGCTCTGTCTGACTTCTGAAAATGTAATGCGAACTGTAAATCACTGCGGTACTCTTGGAAAACATCATCCCATTGAGTCATCACTGAGCAGGTAAGCTGCCAAAAATGAGCATCTTGGTCTTGGGCTTCCCACCCTCCTCCGTATAACACCAGGAAGGTATTTCAAAGTGTGAGTAGGATGGACTGGGGAAAGAGAGGACTAGCGATGATGGTGAGCAGAGCTTCTTGGCTACTCTACGATGATGGATAGCAGGAAGTTTGCTTTTCAGTCCATAAGCAGAGATCTCAGCAAAAGCAGCCTGGCTCTTACAGAACTCTTTGCTGACAGTTCTTGTTAAATATAGGAGAAGCTGCAACACCCTGCACTGGAAACAGTCAGGCCATTTCTATAGAGGTGCTAACGTGTGACCTATGGGCACAAACTTTGGTACAAATATTGGAAAAATGTATTGTTAGGTAGCACACACATACACACTTGCCAATGTTCATCTGACTGGGAACACTCCAAGCTCATGTCATCTGGACATTCATCTGATTGATGGTAAAGTGTTCACACACACCCCTCAGAACAGGGCTGCAGCCTTTGCATATTCACTGGATGTGGCTTTTTTTCCTCTCTGGAAAAGGCCTGTGGCTGGTGATTTACACTCTTTGCAGACCACCCTAGTTCAAGTTTCATGCCTTTCCAACACTGGTGAATGGCATCCCTTTTCTGCACTTTTTGGTGAAGCTGGATTCCCTCTATAACTGTAATGCTTCACATTTCTGCTGTAGCCTTCCTTGTTTTCTGTGAGCAACAGAAGTGTCCTTCCTGCTGATTAGCACCAGTTAGCTCAAACCCAAATAACAGCATGGCATTTTTACTGAAAGGACCTCGAAGATTAATCAAACCTCTCATACCTCCTATGTATGGCAGTAAAGTAAAACCTGAGGTACAAGCTGGCAAAGAAACTTTTTTCTTTGTTCTGATTTGGACATTTTGGACAAACTGTAACGTTAGCTGTTCTCTCAGAAGGTGGCATGCCATAGAGCCTAGCTGCTCTTGCCTCTTACTTGCTCTTCAAATTGCAACTTTCTAGAAGATCTGAGGCAACCTCTTCTTACCAGTGTCCTAGCATAAGAAGCAATTGGGTTTTTTTTAATAAAAATGTCTCAAGGTGCTGGTTTTCTCAAGCAAATAGATTTGGCTTTCTAACAAAGTATGGCTGTGAAAGCCCTCCATGTACAGACTTTTTTTCTTTTACTGTCTCCCAATCTGCTTTGCCCTGCTACAACTCTTGTGTTGCAAAGGCAGGAAGGCTCCTGGGCTTCCTGTCTTTACCCGATGAACATCGCTTAGCATCCAGCCAGAAGACTTGATCAGGATGAAAACAATACTGAATTTTGCAGGTCTCATTTATTTAAGAGAGTAAAACGTCTTTCTTTTCAAAGTGCTTCTCTTTAGCTTTCATTTCCTGTGCACAGAGTAGCTTTGTCTCGAGTACAATAATTAAGTTGTTGACCTTCCTTAGAGGTCAAACATAGCTTCCCTTTAGAGAAAGATAAAAACAAGCAATAATAGATACTTTGACTGGTCTAAGATACTTGTTCTGCATATCTGTGATGTTGTTGTAATTTCTGCTGGATGCTTTTACCAAGGTAATTCAGGATGAGATGCTGTTGTTCCATTTATTTTGGTGGCTACGTAGGATTTACTGAAGTTGTCTTTCCCCCATTCTTTATGAGAAAAAAAAAAAAATTCCGTTGTAACTATATCGAAGAGTGTGAGGTAGGGTGTGTACACTCTAGTGAGGATGGTTCATGTGATTTTTAGCATGGCATTTTACTCTTCCTAATGATTGTTTTCTCTAATCTTCTAAGACACTTTATTTCCAAGATCAAAGATAATAATGGAGAAGGTGTGTTCATCCATTATACAAGCCAAATCACCATTCTTCTTACATTGCTCTTCTTTTTGTGTGTAAACAAATTTAAATTCTCCTTTTAAAATCACCTGTTTCTAACACTTATGTATGTTTAAGTCTTGTTTACTTAAGTATGACTCCTAATTCCTAACTATTAGGAAATGTTACATCCCACGTACTATTTGAGATCATGTCAGCAATTCAGTTCCCCGATTCCCAGTAGCTGTGCCTATGTGATTAGGCAAGGCACTTGGATTATCTGATTAGTCTCTATAAGTATTAGCAGTGAGTTTTACTTCCTTTATATAGAAGTTTGAGGTCCTGCCCATTGCGTGGAGGCTGGGGGACCATGCTATCCTTTAGAAACTGGGCAAGAACTAGAAATCCCCGCAGGTGGAAGAAATCCGTTCATTCCAGTGATTTGAGGCTTTATTGCTGATCTGTGCAAATGGCGATAGCTGTTGGGATTGTACAGTGTGCAGAAGGAAGGAAAAGCATATATAGGCACTTCATTTTCCATACTGGAATAAAGTGGACCAGCCTTAATACTACTGAATTATTAAACCTTCTGTTCTAAACCTTCATATTCCCTATGCCCTTCTTATTCCTTCCAGAAACCTCCTTCAGGCCTTTGGAGTTCATTTTTCTGGTGCAGACAGTAAAATTAAGTCTGAAAGTGCAAGTATATATATGGCCATATAAAAAGCTCAAATGTAAACGTACCCTTGAAAGCAAAAGAACTAAATCAGATCACAGCCGAGACTAAGCATTCACTCCATCTCTTGCTGTTGTGGCACTTCATAGCTATTAATAATACATGAGCAATCCCCTCCTCCTTTCTCCAAAACCCTCACATTCATCCTACTGTCCCATCATGGTGAATTAAAGTTAAATATGCCTTAATGAAAGGGGGGCTAAGTGGAAAATGGCCTAAGCAAAGCATCTTTTTTGTTCAGAAGCAAAAGAGCAATGCTGGTATCTAATTTTGGACCCCTGGGAAATGCCTTGATACTGAAGTGGTCAGCACCATGTAAAAATTTAGTGAGAGACTGGTATTCTCCGCTGCCAGCAGTCTTTCAGACTTGTGTGGGCACCCCTCAAAACCCCTAAGTAGAAGCTATGGTTGCAGTCCTTTCAGCCATTTTAGAACTTTGTAGGTAAATGTGGTCCGGCAGCAGCAAAAGGCAGTTCTGGTTTTAATAAAGATTAAAAAATATTTTTGAATGACCCTCCTTGTTCCTTACTATTATACGGTATTAAAATATAAGAGAGCAGCCAAGGAGAATAGAAAACAAAGAGAAAAGCCTTTAAAAAAAATTCCACAATTTTATATCCTTTCCCTACTAACCCACCACAGAATTCAAGGGTGGGGGATTCGAGGGCTGAAAGAATCTTCATATGGTGCCAAAAATTCCCCACAGATCTCTCTGGTCCCTCCGCGTTTGGCTATTTAAAGCAAACACATTGTGTTTTAGATGCTAGTTTAGATCCATTTTCCATATGAGGAGGTGGGATGTAATTAATTAGCTGTTCTTTTGATTTCTAAGTATCACGTGTGCATTTCATAAGGGCATGTACTTTTGACAGTGGCTAGAAATAGGAAATAAAATACAAGCTGCACCACTTAAGTCTTCTGGGTACAAATGATGGATCAGCAGGGGATTATCACGTGTATTTTATTGCTACCAATGCTGATTGAGTCACATGAGTGTTAATGCAAACATAGAAAAAAAATCTGGATGAAATCACAGTAACAGATTTTAAAGTGTTTATTTTAGTCATAATTGCACTGTTTTTACATAACGGCTTTGATCTGTAGGTTGAAAAGAGGCAAAGCCAGTAGTCCACAGTGGAAGTAACCAAAGATAAACTTCTCTGTAGAGTTTAAAAAAATCAAGTCCATAGTCAGAGATACACACATGGACATATACAGTGGAGAGGTGAAACCCAGACTCCAGCATGCCAAAAATACAATTCATTGCCATTTCAGCTAATGAAGTCCCCTTTCTGGATTTCAAAGTGACTGCATTTATTGTAACCTTTATGTGGATCATTTACTAGAGGAAATCCAATGTAACAAAGCAGTCATGTAAAATGAGGAAAAACCTTTACACCTCCCATCCAGCATAATAAAAATAAATAATAATGCTCCCAAATGACAAGGGCCAGCTAAGTCCTCCGGGCTCTTTATCAGCATTGGAGGTTCATCTGTCCTTATTCCATGGCCCTGTTGGCCATGGATGGTCCTGGAGATCCCTCAGAGTGTCCCATTCAGACTGGGAGCCAAATTCGCCATTGCAACAGCAATTTGGGGCCTTTGTTGGCTTAACAAAATGACCAAAATGCTTCTGTCTTGCAGAAGCAGCAAAGTCCTGTGCGTCTGCTCTCCAACCAGGATTGAATTTGCTCATCAACCTGTAGACCTAGGGAGCTGTAGTACCCAAGCGACTGGCCTGTGACCTCTTGGGTCAGGGAGTGAACCAGAATAAACAAGCCCCATAGCCCCATTTATCTCCCTTTTTTTTTCTTTTTCTTTTTCCCTAAAGCTAAGGAGCATCTCCTAAGAAAATGCTTGCAGACTGAGACATAATGATACTGTTTAATTGCACAAGCCCTTTGTCGTCTTTATCTCTACCCGGAACAGAGAGGAAGTCTGTAGAGGAAGTATTGTCTTTTTGTAAGATCTGCTGATGTTGCTGGAAAAAGAGACTAAATGTCTGCTGCACAAGCCCTTTCTAAGGTCCCTCTTCCACCAGAAGACCAAACATGTCCAGTGCATTTAGTGGGTCCCTCCCACCCTTATATGGGGTGAAAATGTATGAGCATTATTGCATGACTGTTCTTTTCTTTACTTTTTTTCTTGTGCACAGCTGTCCAGAATGATTCGTGGAGGGTTTTGCACAGGCTGGCTCTCCCAAAGCCCAGGGGCAGGTTCCTTTGTGGGGTGTTTCAGAGACAGATCCTACCACAGCTGCACCAAAATGCTCTTGTGAACAATTCCCTTCTCACTTGGTGGCAGGGGGGGTGCAGGGATGCTATAGGCTGATAGAGGCTCATTTGAATCCATCAGTTTACTGTCCCATGTACTGTTGGTATATGCATGCATGTTACTGCAAAAGTGAATCACACTTCAATGACAAATGTTTCAAAAACAAAGCTATAAAATTCATAACTCAATTATTAACTTTAAATGAATCATTTAGGTTATTTCCTTCCATGCACCCCACCCTCGTTAACTTATTCTTGTGGGGAATGTATTTATGGAGCCATGTGCTTCTCACATGGTTGAGGCTAAAAATAACTTTAGAAACTCATTCCAGCTAAAACTTAATTTAAGATCCAGTTTGCCAGCCTAACAAAGACTGTAACTGGTTTCTTAGCCTGGTTTCTTTATTTGTAGTGATAGCCTTGACCAGTCTTTTGAGTGCTGATTATTTCTGGATTCCCTGTACTCTACTCCTATTTAATAATAATATGTATATATATACACACACACATTTCTGAGCCTAAGGAAACCCCCAAATTACATACAAAATTTGTTTCTTCTGTATGGCCTGGACTTTCACTTGGGCAAGAGGCAAACTTACTTTCTCTCATAAATGTATATATACACTGTGGAGACAGGCAGAATCAGCCCAGGTTTCTCGTGTGGTTTGGGGTGGGGGTTTTTTGAGAGAGAGAGGCTTATCAGACATTGCAAGTATATAGTCTGAGTACTGAACTATTTTTCCCAGGTTCATTTGTCAGTGATTGGCAGATCAGATGCTTCAAAATGTCTGAACCCTCATGGGTCAAATCCTCCTTCCGTTTAATTCAGTATGAGTTTTGTCACTCATTTTAAAGCCAAGACTGTAGCCCATAATAGACAATTATGCAATCCTTGGATGAAAGGGATGTTTTCTCCTTGCCCTAGATAATTAAGTCCAATGGACAATCTTTCCATTCCCATCACTAGTTGTTTTTTTTAATTGGTCTTGAGATGACTGTGTCCTGAGCTCCAAGGGTTGAAATCCTTTAGAAAAGAGATTTTCAGCCTGTAGCTTATGAATCTGTGAGGCAGCAACAAGCAGCTAAGAAAAGCAAACGTATTGTCAGTCAGCCCAGGAACTGCACAGAGATCCATATGTCTACTGAAAAAAATGCAGCAGTCCACATTAAAAACTAGATGGAAGACTACTGATTTTGCTATTGTTATGCTATCTGTGGGAGGAATTTTGGTCTCATAAAAATGCTTAGATTTGTGAAGAAGTTCTTTGTTTTTCTGATTTCAGTGCTTTTCTGTCTGAATCCCACTACTCATTTCTACAGTGCTAGACATTATTTATTAAAAACCGTATTCCTTTTTGCTTTCAGAAGTCACGCCATTTAATGATGTTGCATTCTCTCTGTCCAGTAGCACAGAAGAGGTCGTTTCTCTTTGTGTAAGATAGTTGCTATTTTAACTAGACATTATTCTGTCCGCTGGTCTGTCTGCCCCCTTTCTTCCTTACAGGTTCTTCTAGGTCACTTCTCACATGGGAAAGTTCCCTTGACCCTGGTTGTCACGTGAAATTTTTCATCTACTGGTTTCTAGTTTTGATATAGAGTTATCACTTAAACACTGACTGAAATGACAGTGAGAGAATCTTTTCAGCATTATTTTCTCCCCATCCTTCACAGCTTTTTCTTCTGAGCGCTTCTCCCCAAGCAACTGTCAATCGTCCACTTTGGTACCCAGGTTATTAGGGTTCCCTTGGGATCAAGCAATGCATGGGAATATTTTTGCAACATAATTTCTGCTAGATTTTTCTACACTGAATTTCTTCACTGTTCCATGGTCCATTTGGAATTTGTTTGGAGTTTGTTTCTATTTTCCTTCAGCTTTGTTTAGATTTATCAGTTTTGTGTTATCTGTCAAGTTTAGCACATCGTTTCTCAGTTTCTTCCCCAAACTGTAAATAGGTATGGCTATCCAGAGCCTTGCTCCAAACTGAAGACTAATTTATATTATATATTACATAACATTATATTAATATCTACACATACATATATGCGTGTGTAAATTTTTTTTTTATTTATTTTTACTATTTAAATAATTTTCAGTCAGTGGTAGAATTTTACCCTTTCAACCATGATTGTTCAGTTCATTTAATAATCTCTAGCAGGAGTCTTTCTGCGAGGCCAAGTAAGCTTTGTCTGTTATTTTGCTGAAGCAGTCAAAGAATGCCAGTGGACTGAGAGGTATCTTTTCATGTTATGCTTGCAAGTCCTCTATTTCTTTAATGATCTTATCGACTATTTTACTTGGTACTGATGTCTACAATAAGTAGATGCCATTATAGATAAAACCACTGTGCTACGTGAACCAGAACTGTTTGTAGTCTAACTGCTTCCAAGAGAACTGCCATGTGTTTTCTAAAGACAGAATTAAAGCTGCCACACTTAAATAATTTGAAAAGATAGAGTCATAGCTGCCACGCTTAACTCATTTGAAAAGATTTTGCAGCCTTGATCATCACAAGAGGGAGACAAAACAGAGCAATTTAAACATCTACACATTCGTTTTTCCCCAAGATGCTAAATCTTGTCCAGTTTAAATTAGTTTATCAGGCAATAATAGAAGTTTGGGGTTCCTGGAGGGGTTCAGGCTCAGCACCCTTAACCACTGCTAACTTTCCTGTCATCTAATGCACCAACAACCAGCAACTTTTAGTTCCACACACATCCGATTGATCTATTTAAAATCGAATACCTCAAATTGTATTATTAGCTAGGAACGACCATGCCTCCAGCCCTTTTATATCTATACCTGTTTTACACATAGATTTGTCTATCTGTTTCACTTAGGGGTATGATTTTTTTTTAATTGAATCTGTTAAATTAGTGAAAGCCCCAATGAAGGTAAGATTAACAGCAAAAGGTGCTTTATACTGGTATAGCTTATTCCTGCAGATTGGAATGCACTTTATGTTTGCATCATCTCTGCCTGCAGAGAGTGGGCAGTTGTGCCACAGTATTTAAGTATCCCAGTTTCATATTAGAAGAGTTAAGCTGATACACAAACCCTGTGTCCTTTAGCCTCGAGGAACCATCAGGACTTAAAAGGGCAGAAATCAGATTTAAAGCATTTCAGTAAATGCATGCTAAAAACTAGCATTTAAATTATTTGTTAATGAAATTTTAACATTGGCAGAGGGTCCTCATTACAAAAGGCAGGATATTCAGAGTTAGCACTTTTCCATGCACCATCACCTTCCATGCTGGTGGGATGGAACCGGTGCTCTGTAAGACACAGCACATTGTGAGCTTTGGCCTCTCCTCGGTTGTCTACACAGCCAGGTTTCTGCAGCCTCATCTGGCGGTAGTGGCCTCCATGGTATGGCCTCTCTGCAGCCACAAACCCCAGCATGGGCAAGACTCTCCAGTGGAGGTTTTTGGCCTCTTCAAGGCAGGCTCACCAGCACTGCTGGCTGCAAGTGCCCAGAGCTAAGGAGCTGGGAGTTCACATCTGCAGCTCCTGGGGTACTGGGGTTTGTCTTCCACTTTGGAGCCTCTTTGGCTTCATTATTTCCTCTATATGTGTCAGCATTAGAAATGCAAGTTTAAAAAAAAAATCCCACTAATTTAATATGCTCTGTAGCTTGAAGTTTGAAGGCTTTAAGACGAAAAGAAAAAAAAAGACTGTGAGGTTAATCATAAGAGCAGAAGAGTGGATATCAGTCCAGGCTCTAGCTGTCACACCCCAGCCCCAGGGATTAAATACACAAGCTTTTGTGTGGACCAAACTCAGTGCAGCTCCAGGGAATTAGAGGCAGGTATCTGAGGACAAAATCTGGCTTGCTGTTTGGCAGGAACAGGGATTTGGAAACCCCATCCTCCACCACATCCATGAAAAATCAAAGGACGGCAAGCAGTAGACAAAGTTCTGTTCTCTTGGAAACAAAGAGCTGCCAAAATGTTCGTGTCAGGCTTTTTTTTCTTTTTTCTTGTCCTTTGGGCAGGCAAAGCTGAGTTGCAGCCGAGCTGCTCACGGCCTCACCCGGGGAGCACGGCTGCTGGGCCCGAAAACAGAAAACGCAAGGAGTTTATTAGGCGTGCACATGTTTCGGGGAGCCCTGTAACAGTTTGTGTTCAGGGGGGTTGTTTAAGCGTATCGATGATTTGGAGTGTTGGCTTCAACATCTCATTATGTCCTTTAATGAAACTACTGGCAATGAGATAGGAATTTTTTTTCGTTTGGTTTGAATTTCTGAAAAGCATAATTTCAGCAATTTTTCTCTGTTCTTACACACACACGCAGAAATTGTTTTAGACAGGAAGAATTTTCTAAATTGAGTTAGACTTGAATCAAATAAATGAAAACCTATTTTTATAAAGTACTGTGGTACTTTGCATTCTTAAAAAAATTCTTGTATTCCCAATTGTTTTTCAGTAAACTTTCATCGGTCTGTTTAAAGTTCTGCAAGTGTGAATATTCATATTTCAAACATCTGGCTTGCAAATCAAGCATTTCAGAAGAACTATATCCTCACTTACTACAGAATTGTCAGTAAAACTTCAGCAACAACCAATTTGTTTCCTCACCAAGGGCCAGTTCTTCATTATTCACACAAATAGACTTTTTTTCCATTGACTGGAATGGGAGCAGAATCCATCCTGAATTAGTGGCCCCCTGGTTTAATCCATGACAAGAGACAAACAAATAGACCCTTTGAAATGAGTTTCATCTTTTGTGTCCCATTTGTTGTCTGAAGCAGGTGTCAATTGGATCTTTTCCTGTCTCTCTGTGGTTGAAAAGCAACATGTTGTAGTTAAATCCACTTGTAAATTGTAGTATTTTACAGACAAACTCCCCCAGGGTTCTACTAAAAAGCTACTTGAGGTTAAGTGCCAGAAGTCAAAAAAGGGTTAATTCGCCTTTTCCCCCCTCTTTCTCTCCATTTCTTATTCTATTTCAAGTTATTTCTTGTTTAAAAAAGATCTCTCTGGTGTCTCCATATACAGTAAAAAGACTCTTCATACACGGGGCTCTGATCATGCCTGCAATGAAGTTCATTTATTTGTAAATCATTGAAAAGAATTTCCTTTTATAGCAGGCCCAGCCACAAATTTTCTATTTTCTTGAGCCAATAATCTTATCAACCACCTGCGTTGTGGATCTAGCACTAGAAACAACCTCAGAGTTTTTAACCTTGTGAAGGGGCGACTCTGGGACTAAAACTGCAAGAGACTGGCCAGAATTCCCTGCCATTGGATCAGACTGGTGGACTATCCAGAAAAAAAAAACCCCACCAGCAGCAGCTTCAGTAACAACAATAAACCCACACAACCCACATTTTAAGAGAATGACATTATGTATAAGAAAATGCACTGGAAATGTAGAAACTGTTATGTGATATAACTGCATAAAATCCAGCTCAGTGGAAAGATGAAGACTGAGGGTGATCAGATGGGGCTCTGTTGTTATTCAGTGGCACTTGCCCCTTTTTTGTACCAGTCTTTCTAAACCTTCCTGTAAAGATTTGTGTAGGGTTGCACCACCTCCTGAAGACTGTTCTCACTGCACTGGGATGTTACTGATAAGCAGAGCAGAAAAATCTCAGTTGTTGATTAGCAGCAAAGAACTGTCTCGGGCAGCAAGATGGAGCTCCAGGTACTGCTTTTTCCATGCCATTTTGTTTCACACTTGCTCTTGTCTTCAGGGTACTGGAGGAGCAAAAATCTCCTACAGACAGGTCAGGTGTCTTGAATAAACACGTACTTTGATCTTCAGTGATTTGCTCAGTTGGTCCTGTGTTACCAGAGTGTTACACATTCAAAGTGTTCTACCTCCCTCCCTCTCTTGCAAGTGCTGAGCACTGCTGTAAACCCAATGTAGCCATGTAAAGAAAGGGCAGTCTCCAGCCGGCCAGAGCAATTTCTCCAAAATTTCTGCCTCTGGCAGGACGGGGAGAGACATTTGTGTCTTTTTCCCAGGCACCGGTGGGTGCTCCCTCCCCCATCTTCGCTGGCACCAGGCACAGGTCTGCTGCAGAAGTTCTCTGAGCACATTTCTCCAGCTTAGCTCTGTGCTCTGACCATCTCATCCAGATCCACTGAGACTTTTACCATCCCACTGTGGACAGCAGGTGAAGCTGTTGCTATCCAAACTGCGCTTGAGAGCACCAGCAATGTGCACATTTGTTTGCCAGACAGCATGCTTGAAGTTGGGTAGCAGAGAATGTTTTTCTTAGAATTAAATACTTTAGATGAGAGGCCCCAGATTCTCTGTTTTCTTTCTCCATTACTTTATTTGACATAATATGATCCTCCTTTATAAAGGCACATTTCAAATTATTCCTGTCCACTGCTGGCTGGGACGTTCCCCAGGGACTGTTTGCTATTATGCTTATCATTGTAGGTGCTCTGGCATTGCAAACACGGGCACCACTATGTTAAAAGCTACCCTAAGGGACGATACATAAACCAGCCTGCGCTTCAACACTGGTGAAAGGAACATCTAATCCAACTGCCCACCCTTAGTCCAGCACAAACGAGTTTGAGACCTCAGCAACTTAATGAAATAACATGAAGAGAAGGGACACGTGCTAGTTTAAATGGTTTTTTCACCTGCAGTAATAGCTGTGAGCCTATTCCCACTGTTTCCTCGCAGCATGCCACGCTAAGCCTTCACTAAGCTCGTCGTCACAATCCCTGCAGAAGAGATTTACTTCCCCTTTTTTCCTGCATCTCAGCAAACATATATGTTTTAAAAGACTGATCCAGATCATTCAGACATCTCTGCAGGGAACACAGCATTTGTCATTAGGCTTAGATTTGAGGTACCAATGGGCCTCAGAGAATGAGGTAACTGGCAGGAAAAAAAACTGCCCTCACTCTCCATGTTTCTACCACCTCTGTCTCTGTAGTGACAGGACTGTGGCCTTTTTCCACTTGCTTCGGTACATGGTGTGGAATATTTATCTGGAAACATTTGCTGGAGATTCTGTGGTGGAAAAGAAGAGAATATTTATCACTAATACTATTTAGCTTCTAAAGCACTGGCTCAAAACTGAGCTGAGAAACCTCAGTGTAAATTCAACGCGCTAGGAGTACAGGCATTGGAATATGCAGTGTTCAAAACTGAGTGTTTCATTGATGTGGCATAATTTTGACTTGACAAAGTACTGCACAAAGATATTAGAAAGTCCAGAGCATTGGCTATCAAGTAGGGAAACTGTTTTAGTAAGAACTAAATAACATAAACCCCCTGAAGCCTCTCTCCAGGAGGCATTAACTATACCAGGGAGATCCTTACCTGTGCCAGTGCAGCAGTGCGCTAGCAGGAGTCCGAGTCACCGTGTACAGGCTGTGCTCCAGCTGTGTTAAATCACCTAAGTGAAGCCAGGTGACACCACCAAGAAATGAGCTATATTTTCTTTACCTACTCTGTGGGAATGAAAGCCTCCCTGCAATGTAGACAGTTAGACCTTTTTTTTTTTTTTTTTTGGAAGACAGCTCTTCATTTTACCCACTGTCACAGTGTTTGCTGTGAAATCCTCCTTTCCCTTCCCTGCTGCCGAGCTGTCCTTCAGCCACTCAGCTGGCTTTCTGCGTTTTTATATTTCTTTTTTTTAAATTAAGTTCCTGATCTCCAGAGTCACAAAAGCAATCTTGAAAAAAAGCCAGATGCAAGCCAGTAATGTGATATTTTCCCTGGGGAAGTGAAGGGTTGAAAACCATAGGTGTGGAAGGTGCGAATTGCTCTGTTTATTTCTTTCTTTATTTTTTTTTAGCTATCAGAAAGGCTGCTCATCTGCTACACTGCTGAACGTAGGACAAGACTTGTCAGAAGTGATCAGCCAACTCAAGCCTCGGTCACAGAATCCCTTATGGTGATTTACAACTTTTTTCTACCCATCAGCTGGGTCAGGGCCACCTCCTCACTCCGCTCTTAGCTCCCACTGGATGTGTTGGTATAAAGCTCCTTCTCTGCAGAACTCACTGCCGTGCACCCACAGACGGCTTGCGTAGGTACGCATAGGTGAGCTGCTACATTATGCATTATTATGTGCAATAATTTAAATATAGCGATAAACTTGGCTGAACCACTTTAATGGATGAACCAATTTAATGGCTCATCTCTGCCAAAATGTGGGGCTGCCTCCCTGCTTGGGCCAGGGGGCCAGCTCTGCCACATGGCTGGCACCACAGCCAGAAAAGCCACCTGGAAAGCGCTCGCCTCACCTGATGTGCTGCGACTCACTGAGCCAAGGTAACTCAGTCTGGTGTCTGAGCCTTTATTCCATGAGTAGCACTTGTCTCGGCTAAACCAACCCGGGCACTTCTGCAGTGATGAAACTGCATTCAGAGGAAAGGCGTTTGCTGGTTTCACTGTGTTTCTCTAAAGAGGCAAAAATTGCCTTGTGGCAAGCTCTTATGAAAGTCAGCAGAATTTAGGCTCTTTGGGCAACTTTTGAAAAATGTTGCCCGGCGTGCTGATTCCCACAGTCCCAGACTGTCGCATCTTGGCAAATGCTACAGTGCAGTTGCACATCATCAGTACAAAAATGTGCAGCCTATTGAAAAGTGAAAATGCGGCAGAGTAAAATAAACAGAATTTGGTATTTAAAAAAAAAAACAACAGACCAGGCGAGAAACTGGGCTGGACTGTTTTCTCGATTTCCATATTCCATAATTCAGACTACTCATTATACCTTTCTGCTTTGGCTTCAAGTTTTAATGAAGTGGCTGCTGAATTTCCAGTCTGTCATAGAAGGCACTGCAGAATTCAGAAATCTTGACCCAGCCATTAGGTCCAGCTGGTGGCAAAATATGTAGATGGAAAGGAAAGCACTGGTCTAGGAAAATGGAGAACTCTAAGCTAATCAGATCTTTTAAGAAGTCAGTGGTTACTATTCAAGTTGTAATTTATTGGGATAAAGGTCCCATGCATCACAGAAAGACTTACGTTTCCTACAGGGGAAGGTAGCTCTTTTTTCTTTCTTTCTTTTTTTTTTTTTTTTTAAGGGAAGACCCTTGTGTGTGCATTTGCAGCTTATAGCTAAGAGAGAGGTTGGAGCTAGAAGCTAATCAGCCATTCTGTCTCCTATCTGCTGATCTGCTGGCGTTGGGGGAAGGGGAATGTGGGCAAACAGGCATTAAATTCCACTGTCAGGCGACGGGAAGGTATTCCTTGATAAGCAGCATCCAAGATGATGAGCTGTAAAGCAAAGCCCCTGTGAGGATGCAGGGGAAGAGGCAGGGAGAGCTTTAGCCATCTGTCTCAACCCAGGCTTGCTCAATGCTCGCCAGAGCAGAGGTCACCACCAACAATAATAACCCTCAAGAAGCCAGACGTATGCTTTCCATTCACCAATAATCTACAAAGCGTCTTAGGGTGAAATCCTGGCTCCTCTGAAGTCAATGGGAGCTTTGCCAACGACTTCAGTGGAGCCAGGTTTTCATCCCAGATAATTTTAAAGCAACCCCCAGGCTTAAAGATAAAACAACGGCATACTGGGAGTGGGTGCAGGCAGGAGCGAGCTGAGGAGGGCAGATGGGGCTCGACCAGCTATGCTCCTCTGAAAAGCTACCTATCTTACAGACAGGATGCCTCGACAGTCCTGGAGCAATACCAAGATTGACAATAAAGGGACAAGCAGGTAAGCACCAGTATCTTTTAACTACTGGGACGACTGGGGTGCGGGACCCAAGTGAACCATGATGCTCTGATGTAAAACCCAGTGATGGTCCCACCTCTACGCCCTCCTCACTTCTGACATAAAGCATATAAAGTGACTTACGTTGTTTATATTATAGCATACTGTACTTTTTTCTTGCCCCCTCATCCAGCAATTCTCACACTGGCCTTGAAGGATGTCACCTAGTGGCAGTCATCCAAAATGAGGATTTTCGCACTTGACCAGGTATAATCAATGTACTATTCATTTCAGTCACTAGGACCACCCCTATTCTGTAAGGTGCTGTTGTCTCAGGCAATATTTTGTTTCTCAGGACTCATAACAGCAAGTTTAGGTGTAGTGGGGTTGGCCCTAGGCAGTGTGCTGGGCAGCCATGGTGGCCACCAGCAGGACATCGCAAATCCGACCCCAGACACAGTTTCTCGGCCTTGAGCACTGAAGGTGGTACAGTGGCTCTGAATAACTGTTGTTCATTTTTGTTGACAGGCTGGAGCGTGGAAAACCATGGGGCCTTTCATCTCACAGCGCCACGACTGGAGCCAACAAAGCCCTGAAACACCTCCCCAGGAGAAGAGTCCTCACCACGTGGTGGAGGCTGCAGCATGGACAGCTGCAGCTCCCTTTCAAAGCTGTGCAATGAGGAACATAGGATCCGTGGGGCTCAAGAGAGGCAGGACATCAGATGGTGAGCTACCACGACTTAATGACTCCTCACACGTCTACCTGAACGTATAGTGTGCTTGTTGTATCACAAATGCTGCCTAAAATGTGTAAATTTAACCCTGTTTCAAAGAGCTTGGGCTCAACGCGTTTCTCCGGCGCTGGTGAGGGGCTGGGAGTGCAGAGGAGTTGAGTCTGCGTTTATGGCCGGAGGGAAGAGAGATGGAAGGTAAAGGCAGGGAGTGGAGGGGTGAGGTGCGAGCTGTGAACCTTCACAGGAGAGGAAATATCAAAGGAGCAGACCTCCCTTGCCCCAGCACCACTGTCAGACCCAGTTGGCGATCTACCTCCCTGCTGGGTGCCCATAACCACACGGTTGGAGCAGCATCCCCCTCGGGCTACCAATGGATCTCCTCCCGCAGGCGAACCTTGACTTCATTTTCCAGGGACTAGACGGGGGCTGCTGGAGCAAGTGTTCATCCAGCTGGGAAAAGAGAGCCTCTCCCCTTGCTTTTAAGTCCATCTCCCCTACAGGTTGCGATTCAGCCGTCTGGATTCACTGACGAAGTCATCTGCTGATTTAACAGTGTGAATTTAAATTGGCACTACAGCACACGCGTGTGCACCCTCCTCTCTCTGGTGGCCCCCAGCGCAGCCAGGCGGGCAGCGTCGCCGAACCCAAGGGCCGCTTTGACATCAACTGGGAAGAGGCTTCATTTTCTGGCTGCCCCCCGCTGGCTGCTAATAGCGGCCTTGCTCTGTCCCTCGCTGTCTTCGCACAACAGCTCAACGCATAAAACTTAATGTCCCGCGAGGAAGCGCGCACCAGTACGGGCCCAGCTCATCTGGATTAAAGATGTCTTTTGGTTCGGTCTCTTTCATAAGGCGAGGGAGAACTTACATTACCCAGAGCTCGGCGGCAGATCCGTGTGTGTGTTTTTCACCAGGCTGTCACTTGGACTGTTTCGCATTAGGAGCCCTCAGTCTCGCTCTGGCTGTCGATTTGTACTATTAAGCTCTGAAATACAGAACTCACGTGCCAAGTTTCCACTTCTCTTCAACAGCCGGGATCCACTGACAGCCACTAGGTAGGGGCAGGCTTTGGCAAACCTGGGAAGACAGCTCTCCTGCCTCTTCGCCGCCCCTCTCCCCAAACCTGCCTCCTTAACCGCCTGGATGGGTGCTCGCTGCCCGCTGGAATCTCGCCCGGAGGCGCAGCCACCAGCCAGCGGAGTCACGGCAATGGCAGCAGGGCAGAGCCCAGGCCAAGCAATGACAGCTGAAGTACATCAGTGTTTTTATCTTCTCAATATTTTGATTAGTCCAAGGAATGTTTGGGGTAAAAAAAAAAAACAAAACAACCCACATTTTTTAAAAGCCACGTGATGGACCCACAAGCTGTTAGGGCTTTATGTAATATTCAATAGCTCTGTACGATTGCCCGTGCAACCAAGAGCATCGGTGCAATACCAGGCATTTATCAACGAGTGATTTCATGAGACAGAGGGATCATACCTCACTGTAACGCGCTCGGGGCAGCCCCGTGGAAGTCCCTGCCCTGCACAATCATCTGCGCCAGTCATTCCTACTGCAGTGCTAATGTGGAACATGTTTGCAGGTTAAAAATCCTTAAATCTGAAGGTTTGGGGTTTGTGGCTTTTGGTCACATCTTTAACGATACTCCAGTGCAATTATTTTAACCATATTGCTGCCTGATGGTTAATCATTGACAGCAATTATCACTGGAAGGGAAACCTATCTGACTGGAAGGGTACGAGACGTCATTCCAACTTGTTCGTGACCACGGACTCCAGGTGCACCAAGACCTGCAAGAAACCTTCCACGAGCTCTGACTCTCCTCATGCCCCAAATCTGCCAGATTCCTGGGTCCCACTCCCAGTGCCTCCTGGCACCGCAGGCTGGAAGCACATCTCACCTTTACGTCGCAGGAACGCTGCTGAGGACATTGGTCTCGCACTGAAAATGTTTCGGATGGGGAACACTTACTCCCCAATTTGCCCATTTAGACGTTTTGATACCAGTTCAGCCTCCCAGCTGTCACACACTCACACGGGGCCTGATCGCTCCTATCCTCATTTTTTACATAAAACATTCCCAGTTGTGGAAGAACGACGACAAAGATTCCAAAATTCCCAGTTTTTTTTGTTTGGTAACTTTATTTATGTTTCAAGCTTACTTGAGCTGTGTTTATTCTTGTTACACCGCACCGCATCTCCAGCACGCAGCAGAGAGAGGTTTGGCTCCATCAGACTGGATGCAAAGATACTGATTTACAGCAAGTGCTATCCAAACCCTCATTTTCACGAATTTTCAAAATCATGTTAATTTTAAATTTGAGGAGCCTCTCCCATCCCAGAGAGAAAGCGTTTTTCCACCGTACTCAGGCAGTCAGCATCCAAGAGGAAGGCAAACGACAGCGAGGAGCGTAAAACCCCGGTGGCCTGACTCCTCCGGGGATGCGAGGACCAGCTGAAGGGGAGGCGCAGAGCGGCGGTGGCAGCCATCACGCAAGGTGCGGGCGTGAGCGGGGCGGGGTGCGGGGT
>JAHREE010000280.1:11246549-11300059 GCA_033628505.1 Tringa tobata
GACCCGGGGAAGGGGGAGGAAGATGCCAATCTGTAGTGCAATTAACAGTTCAGGACCTGATTAAGGGTTGGATCCTGCGTCTTCTGCGTGTTCAGATTAGCCCTGTTAGTCCAAACTCAAGAACAAGTCACAGTTTGCCGAGTGAGCTGCAGTAGCTCCTTAGATATCTTATCCCATAACAAAATATGAGGTGATTTTATTTATCAGCAAGTCAGCACTGAGCAAACAAACCCTACCCAGGGCTCTCACCAGGGTGACTGCGTTCTGGCCCTGGACAAAACACTTCATGATATCAGTGGCCGCCAAGCGCACAGCTCCTCAGTGAGGAATCTGGTTTTTTATTTAACGTCTACCATGATGGCCATTAAAAAGGCAACATCTGGTGCAGAAAAGGCACACGTGCTATCTCTGCGCTCTGCTCTAGGTCTCTTTCATCAGGCCCAGGTACAGCAGTGTCTCAGAAGTCTCTGCTTTCCCCAGAATGCCAGCTGCTGAAAGCAAACCGGGTGAGGCTTAGCCAGTATAAGGTAGGAGTTCTGGCTAGTCAGAGGCATCACCTAGTGTTTAAAAGAGTTTGCCCTTGAGGGATCAATAGCTCTGAAAAAGCTGCTGAAATCCTTCAGTGGCACTGAATTTGGTTCTTGCTTTTCTTTGATCTAGCATTTTTTGAACGGCTCTTTGAATAATGTAAATCAGAGCTGCCTTTCTCACCTACCCATCCCTCTTTCTTCTTCTCCTGTCTCTCCTAAGATAATTTTTTTATGTTCTTAGGAATATAGCTATGGCAGGCTTAACATCAAAATAAAATGAACTAATTATTTGCACAACATCAGAGTAAGGGCCATATTAATACCACCTTTCTGATTTTTTTTTCTTTATCCTATTGAAGTCTTCCCGCAATAAAATACAAGAAGAATTTGCAGCTGAAATGGTGTATTTGCACACATGTGGACTAGTGGGGGAAAAGAGCTGTATATGCCAATTCCCCAATACACACCGCTGCCACTGATAAGAGGAGCCACAATTACATTGCGGTATATATAATACTCCCATGACAATTATTGCAGTTTACTTGTAAGAGCCATATGAGGAGAAAAGATACATATTTATCTCTGT
This sequence comes from Tringa tobata, assembly GCA_033628505.1. Classification (NCBI taxonomy): domain Eukaryota; kingdom Metazoa; phylum Chordata; class Aves; order Charadriiformes; family Scolopacidae; genus Tringa; species Tringa tobata. Next base: position 11,247,666 of record JAHREE010000280.1, read on the forward strand.
AGCACAGGTAAGTAGCTGGAAGGAGTTCTGTGCCACAGCCTACCAGGAAATGCTCCTCCAACCTGCTCTGCAGTGCATCTGCTGTATAGGCTTTGCAATCTCTCTTTGTAGAGAAGCAGCTCTCCCTCCCTGGGACCTGGGGCATCAGCTGAGGTCCCGTCTCTGTTCCTCAGCAGAGCAGGTTGGTTCATCTCAAACCTGAACTGCTTTGCTTATCTTTCCTACCTTGCTGTGGCATCTGGCTGCTGGGATTCATCTAAAGATGCATTTGGTCTGCTCCGTACAGTTTATTGTCAGCGGCGTCTGGGTGGCTTCAGGCACAGGCTAAGATTATAACAAGTTTGAAAAATAAACCCATTTATTCTAAAAATAGGTCAGAACTAACTAGTGATCATGGGGTGGAGGAGAGACAGAAATGAAGATATTTTCTTTTCACGTAAGTGTCAGATTCAAAAGCATCTGCCTTGTTCAGTTCATGTATGGTATTCATTTCCTGTCTGCAGTCGATTGGAATGCCCCCCGAGTCGTTTGAAATTGAAAATTGAGTCATGCTTCTTTAATCAGCTCTAGGAAATAGCCCCCCTCCCTTACTGTTCTAAGAAAATTTATATATACATGCATAGAATTCATAATACAAAAAGCCCACACTGCTCTCCAGGGCAAATCCTTTCTCTCTGCCCTCTTAAACAGAGAAGGGTCTTCACATTGTCTTGTCACGGTGTACCACGTATCGACTCGCTCTTCTTCCCCGTAATGTCACTGGAGGGAGGCCTTTCTCTTGTGCGTCTGCTCCCTTGTGTCTCTTTTGCTTGTTCTGTCATTTGGGCACTTCAGGGAGATGTAGAGAGAGGGCATAATGTCCGCTGCTGATGTCTTGATACAAAAATAAGACAGTTACTGCACTGCGTGTACAGATGCCATTTCTACTAATGACTTCCAGTTGCTCATGTATCAGTCTCCAAAGTTTTCTAAAAGCAGAGGGTAGAACTGTACACTCGGGCTTGAAAGAACACTTTGCTGCAGGAGCAGAGGTGCGTGGTCCTCAGGCAGCCGCTCAGATTTCTGCTGCTGTTTTGCTGTGAACTCCTGGGTGTAGTAACAACCCCTTCCAGAGAGGGTTGTGAGGCGTGGAGTTGGTGCACAGATATTGAATGTAAACAAACACTGCCTTTCCTCTGCCTTCACCCTCTAACTTCCACCCAAAGAAAAAGGAGTATTGGTGGGGAAGGCAGCTAAGGGAGGGTCAAGTAAATTATCTCGCAGTGATTCAGTGCTGTGCATGTTTTGAGCATCAAGACTCAAGTGATTTGCCTTTTTTCAGGCACAGAAGTAGTATTGCCAGAAGCACAGGAAACATCATGTTTTTGGAATATAACACTTGTCTGCTTTCTTGCTTTCCCGTTATTAGCTTTTGCTTATGTGATGAAGTCATCATGTAACTTTTAGTCCGCAGGGACTAAACACTTTCTAGTCTCTAAAAACATCTGCCAGCTAACACAGCCGGAGTCATAGACACTTTTGAAAGCATAGGATGGATATTCAGTGGCATATGAGAGGGAGACACGGAGGCTGGGAATAGCCATTTCTTGGAAACTTAACAGCTGAAGGCAACTTTGGAAATTGAAAAGGTTTCAAGTAAGGTTACCCTTTCGGCTGGGGAGAGATGAAAACTTCGTTTATTAAAGCTGGTTCACCTAGTGAAATCCTAGCTGTAGTGATTTAGTGGAATAAACTTGCAAAAGGACCTAGTTTAAAACCCATGAAAATAATTTCAGATGTATGTTTGTTCTCTTTCACTGACACTGACTTTGTGTGTGCTGGCCTGCAAAGCCTGACCAAAAAGCTGTGTACAAAAAGTATTAGTATTCTGGATTTCCTTTGCCTTTGCAGTTTTGATTGCAGCTTAAGGCAGATTTTCCCATTCTGTTGGAACTCGATGTGTAAATTACGATGCAGATTTCAAATGATGGGTGAGATTAGACTTGTTCAATTAAATTTAGCCATGGTATAAATGAATTCTATTTAAAAGCTTTATTATTCTACTGGTTTTATGCAAGTATTTAATAAAATCTAAACAGGATCGGAACTTTCAAAGAATTTACATTTTGGCACCAGAGGTTATTGGAGTGGAATAGCTGGGCTACTCTTCAGTTGTACATGTGCCTGTTCAACTGCTTAAATCAATGCGTCCTGCATGGAGAGCTCCAGCCAGGCAATGATTACAGGGAAGATCTTCAGAGCCATTAAAAACAACTGTTTACCACCAGCTCAGGCAACTGAAAATATCTGTTAACTACAAAGAAAACTTGGCACTGAACATCTGTCAAAGCCCTACACAATTCTTAATTCTGTGCACTTGGCTGTCCCATGGATGGCCGAGGATCTGCTGAAGAACAAAGCACCAGTGTGTACTATGTTAGAAAATTTGCTAAAGGGCCTCTGTTTTTTTCCAGAAGACACTGAGCTGTAATCACCACCAAATCCTTTTTATTATCAAAGTGTTTATACACACTGGCAGTTCTTCACCTCCAAGCTGAACCATACTGTTTGTATTTTCCAGCTGAAGGAAAACATGAAATACAAGCAAACAACAGAGCATAAAAAACAGCTACACTGTGAAATGTGTGTCCACAACATGTAGCAAAAGGCTGCCAGATCCAAGTATAATATGGCTGGTTTTCTCCATAAGCTCTGAGGAAAAAATATTGTCAGCCAAAGCAGTTCAGATATGGACCCAGTGTTTACTAAGGGCATGGAAGAGACAGGGAGCTTGGTGAGAGAAGACTCCCGGACAGAGAGTGGACGAGGGACGGTTTGACACTTGACAACTGTAAGAGAATAAACAGGCTCAGGAGGGCAGCGGTGGTGGCAGGGCAGCTCCGGGTCCTGTCCTCGTGTTGGCCATGGACCTCCAAAGAGTGGTCCGGGACTTACTAGATCTCAGATGTGAAGCGGGCCTCAAGACTGCCGCCCAAGATCACTGCAGCCGTAGCATAAGTCCTGTGTCTGGTCTGACTCTGGTCTGACTTCTGGAGATACACCAGTGACCCCTTGCAGTGTGCTGGAGCTGTGAGGCTCAGTACCACCGCACGCCTCCAGCTAGTCACAGAGAAATTAAGTATGAACCCAGGTGATTGCTTGTTAAATGAGAAAGCCAAGTCAGAGCTAAGAACAGAACAAAGGTCTTCTGACTGCCTGGACTGTATGTGGCATTAATCATAGAAGAAATTTTTCTCAAGCTATCTTTGATAATGCTTTTCAGCTGTTAACTTCACTGTCTGCTTACCTAATGCTGTCCTCACACCTCTTCCTGCTCGCTCCTGTGCTGCTTACAGTCAGGATAGACAAAAAAATAATTAAACCCCAGGAATTAGATCACCCAAGTTCAGTACAGACTTTGGGTTGGCAGAGGTGAAACTCTCACGTAGTATCCCGGTGTGTTCCTCAGCCTCCCCACACCGGTTAATTTTAAAGTGATCATTTAGCACTAACCTGGAAACACACGACAGCCTTCAAAATCAAAACAATCTGCTTAGGCAGGTGGGAAATGAAACCAGTCCTAATGGCTATAATGGTTTTCTGTGAAGGCCCCAGGCCTCATTTTGTCTCTGATAGCAATATAATCTTTTATAGCGTCTGTGAAGTTTCCTAATAAATAAACGTTCCCTGTTCCTGGTGGTTGAAGATGCTGTACAGGTGCATCATGAAAGTGCATTGACAGACTGTTGGTTTTCAATTCAAGACCTCTTGTCAAGATCATTTTACAAGAGATTTCAAAGGAGCATACAAGAAATAAAAAAGCAATGTAGCTGCAGCAGGGATTTAGTAATAGATTCCCTTGCTGTCTGGGAGCTGTTAGGGATGTAAGTTGCATCAGTTTTCCCAAATTCTTTCAAACTCCATAATTAGCAGTGCTTGCAAATGTGCCCTTACTTTGGCAAGTGGGGAGGGAATGAAGGAAGGTAAGAAGTATGAAAGACAGAGAAAAAAACAGCCGCTCCAGGATATTTTTTATAGCTTCAGTCATTCCTCACTTTTTCTGTCTTGGTTCTTTTTCCAGAACTGGAAATGGGATTAAAATAAGGAAGAGAGGAGAGAGATGGCCTCCTTACCTGCTAAAAATGCAGAGGAACACCCTTGTTCCCTATTTTGGTATTTTTACAAGTTCCCATTTCTGTTGAGCTTCTCTGTGGGCAAGAGTAATGGTACGCTGCCCTGCAGCTGGTGTCTAACATGAGAGAGGGAGAAACAGAATAGGAGGGGAATGGAGGGGTTAAAGTACCCATTTGATTATTGAAAAGGTAAACTGCAGTATCAGGTAGGAAATTTTTCCTGCATGGAGGGTTGTCTCTTGATGTCTTAAACCCTGGCATGGTCTCAGTCCCACTTGGATCACCAGCATTGAATGTTATCCTTCCAAAAGCCCTATGAATTGCTCTTCTTCCCTGGTTTCTAGATGGACACAAAGACATTGATGGGTACTGAACTATTGCCCTCCCTTTCTCAGTGGCAGGAGTGGCAAGGTGTGTCAGTCTGTAATACGAACACCGCGGCAGGTTCTCTCCCTCTGGGGTTTATTATTTCAGTGCTATGAATAGCGTGTTCCTGCCCTAATATGCTGTCCATGCTTACAGCGCTCAGAAATCCTAAGCTGTTTTTGTATTAGGAACTCTATAAACGTCTGATCCCATGGGGCAGCAGAACTGTAGCTGACAACAAGCATGAATCAATAAAAATCATCTTAATGGGAAGTTTAAAAGTTGTGAATAGTTCTGCTAAATGAAGGGAAAAAAGGGATTTATCTTAAAATATTTAGAGAAGATGCATCATTTGAGTAGGAGACAAATGTGCCCAAATTACAAATGTCATAACTTCAAAGAAACTGAGTCAGTGGTTCAGAATGAGGTGATATAGCTTTTAAAGGAAGGCAAGCAATACTGCTTTCCCCAAAGTAATTAGGAATACAAATTGTGTACCCCTGAAAATAAATAATGTGAAGTATAAACATGTGAAGTAACATAGAAATAAGAAGAGTATTTCCCCCTTCAAAAAAAGAAATTAAATTTCATTGGTTAGCTTTGGAACAGAAACGCTTTTTTCCTCAGGAAGGATGCTGGCATTGCAGAAAGGACACACTTTTTCCTGCTGGCTTGGCCTTAGAAGATCCTTTGCCCGAGTTAATGCCATAGAACAGAGCAAACCCATATTCTTCACTTCGCATGCAGGTCAAGCTCACTTTCCCCTGATGGCAGCCTCTGTTATCTTTTTACCAGAAATATACATTTCTAATAATACTGCAAGTCAGCTAAGACACTACACCAAGAATTATCTACGTAAAAAATAGGCATTCTGTTCATTTTAGTAACTGGAAACAAATGGTCTTTCGCTCATGAGCAGAGAACTGAAATGATTGTGCAGATTGAGTGTTTGTTTATGTTGCAGTGTGACACGGAAGCCCCAAGGAGGCATAGCCTGGGCTTGTCCTAGCCTGAAAGGAACTTCAAGGGATAACACTGCTTTTAGGCAGAGGACATGCTGCTTAACCTGTGACACTCCAGCCAGCCATTAGTCAGCCCTGCTCTTACAGACAAACTCCACCTGTCCCCCCCGCCCACCCCGCGTCTGCTCTTGAGCTTGGCCGTTAGAAATGTGTACCCCACAGTGAACCATGTTTTCCTGATTGTGTCCACCCTGAACGTGTGGAGTGGTCCATCCCCATCCTCACTGCACCAACCTTTGGTGTAGGGCACTTACCATGTCCCCCTCCCTTTTTCTTTTAACATTAAACAACCCCAACTCATTCGGTCTGTAATTAATGACAGTCCCTGCCCCAAGCAGCTTGGTAGTGGGCCCGATCAGCCTGATGTCATTACTTCACCATGACAATTTTCTAACTAACTCCATGTGATATTCCATCTGTTTGACACTATTAAAAACTTTTTATATAGCCCTTATTATTGTAGTTGCTGAGCTCCCCGCAAACATCACAGTGAGGAAGGGAAGTGCCGTTATCCCCACCACGGCACAGACAGACCACGACCTGCCAAGATCACACAGCGAGTCTTATCAGAGAATTAAATGTAGGTCTCTAAAGTCCTTGGCCAGCTCCAGCTGTACAGTATGTTAATGTGGAGAACCAAGACGCTCCTCAAGTGGCAAGCAGATAGGCAAAGTATGAAATTGTAAGTGAGAATTTTATTATTTTTTAATAAAATCTCACTTTATTTTTAATAAAGGCAAGATTATGAGCATGATACCCCAGAAAAAAGTAAAGTACCACTTTTTTTTTTGGGTTCCTGTCTGAAGTAATTTAATAACAGCACAACTACACCTTGTTGTTAGACATAACTGAGAAGCCATTTAATCTTCATGCACCAAGTTTGCAGTTGAATTTGATGAGCGTTAAGTTAGAGCACTGGCACATGGGTAAGGAACCTTAAATTAGTTGAGTGGCCCTCAGTTTCATTTCCCAGAGCTTGCTGCTGTGTGATTTGCTTTCTGCCTTATACTGGATAAGGGTGGCCCACCAAAGGCATCTGAAAGTCCTACCTGCTTCCCAACCGAGAAAACCTTCTTGGTTTAGCCTTCAAACAATACAGACTGTCAGGCGCACACGCGCTGGTAGCACTGCACACCTACACTAACTCAGAATGAACTTTTTTTGCATCTGTGCTGTAGGTAGATGTGTAAGAGTACCCTTCTGATCATGAACGTACCAAGGCAATATTAATTCTGCTAAATCTGAGTTTCTTCTTTACAAAAGCGGTGCACGAGAAGGGGAGAGGAGAACCACCTGAGTTTTTGCTTGAGGAGAACCACCTGAGTTTTTGCTTGAGGTGATTTCACTTAGTCCCTGATTAACTCTTAAATCTTGGTTTAATTCACTATTTTCCTGTAATGTGCACAGATTATATTGTAAAATGTCTTCAAAGGTCAATTTAGAACCTTCTAAGCAAAAACACGAAATAAAAGCAAAGGCATTGGAACAGTTATCTATCTGAGAGCTGAACAAAAGGTATGCTAGCTTAATTTGAGCCAGGGGAGCTGGACGGAGATTGCGTTTAACCAGAAATGCTGGCAAAAATACACTTCAGTAGAGCCAGAACCACATGTGGCCATTCCACTTTAATTGTGCTTGTTTTAAAAGATAGGTCTTTAACATTTACCCTCTCCATGCTTGCTGTCTCTTTATGAACTGAAAATAAAAGCTCCCCAGGCAGTCATACTAAGACCTCAAGCCTAAAATTTTTCAGCTGAGTCAAAAGCAAAACCTGTGCTGAATCTACCCCATGCATTTTTTCGTAGCCGTAAGAAGATTTGACTTCTCTGCTGGTATTTTCCCCCGAGTCCCCAGGCCAGTCCTAACCCAGGGAGTGGGTGTTTTGATACTAAATGTATCTCCTTGCTGAGGTCAAAGGCAGTGGCAGCAGAGCTACTGGTTCGAAGGCAGCCTGCCGTAATACACTACAAAACCCAAAAGTACGCTCAACAATAACAAAAGCATTAACCGCTGACCCACAACTTGGTGAAATTCAATCCCACCATTAGGCAAACATGAAAATGAGATCCCAGAGGAAGGAAGGTTCAGATGTTCAAGACCAGAGAAACTGGGTGAGGAACACAGACAACGGGATGGAAGTTGTTGCAGACTGAGGAGAGAGAGGGGGAGGTTGCCAGTTCAGCGGTAGAATCTTTTAATACCATAAATTTCAACATGCATTCAGCAGTCAGTGTTTTTGCTCCGCTTTGGAACAAAGCAAACAAACAATTTATAATAAAGATACCCTTCACCATCGTAGGGACACATTTAATGTGATATAATTTGGTTTCCCTGGGGTTGCTTCAGAGCCTCATGCTTCCAGATTTGCTTTAAGTTAGATGCCTGTGTCAATGTTGGAGCGGGTGCAGAGGAGGGCAAGGAAGCTGGTGAAGGGCCTGGAGAATAAATCGTAGGGAGAACGATTGAGGGAGCTGGGCCTGTTTAGTTTGAGGACGAGGACGAGAAGGCTGAGGGGTGACTCTCTACAACTACTTGAAAGGGCACTGTAGAGAGGTTGGTGCTGGTCTCTTCTCCCAGGTAATTAGTGACAGAACAAGAGAAACAATTCTTTACAGAAAGAGTGGTCGGGCATTGGAATAAACTGCCCAGGGAGGTGGTTGAGTCACCATCCCTGGATGAGTTTAAGAGTCACTTAAATGTGATGTTGGGGGATATGGTGTAGGGAAGAACTTCGTAGAGTAGATGGTTGGACTCAATGATCCCAAGCGTCATTTCCAACCTGAATGATTCTATGATTCTGTGGATGTGTAGGTGCTCACTGCAATGCTGGAATGTGAGAGGAACCCAAAAGCGCTGAGCAGCCAAGTGCCACTCGGTTTTAACTTGTGTCAGACGGTTACAGATTTGCACCGCTGTAACTAAGTGTATTTCCGTGAGAGTCAGACACCAAACTAGGAAGCACCCCAGAAAATACTGGTCACAGATCCCGTGTGTTCCCATAAGGAGCTGTGTGGGCGGTCGGGTTTCTGTACGTGCTCTGCAGCCAGCGCTGTCCAGGAGCTGGGGACGGGGACGCTGGCAGGGCCGCATGCTCTGGCACTTGTTGTTATAGTGCGTTGCTTTTTTCCCCCAGAACACACTCACCGCAGATGACCGTTCTCCTGAAGACAGCTTCACCCTGAACCCCGAGGACAGAAGAGAGTACCCTGATCTCCAGGCTGCCCACCGGCCGTTCCCTAAGCAGCGATTCAGGCAGGAAAACGGGCATACGTCCTTGCAAAGAGATGGACCCAGATCTTTCCTCCTGGATCTCCCAAACTTCCCTGACCTGTCAAAAGCAGATATCAATGGGCAGAATCCAAACATTCAGGTAGAAATTTATGTTAATGTGTGATATATTTTTTTTATGAGCTGCACAAATTATTTTACTGAGCCAAGAGTACTTTCAGCCTGGTTTCCATGACATGCAACCAGAACACCCTGTCTCTCTACCAGTAGCACCAAGAGAGGATGCATTATAATCTAATATGCATTTTATATAATATTTTATATATATAATACCTGTAATATATAATATACTTATTGTCTTGAATGCAAAGATCTCAATTTTTTTCTGAATTTCTCTTTGGATAGTGTTGATTGCCTAAGTGTGGGTATCAATATAGACCTATTTATGATACTAAAGCCATCTTTGCTATTGCCTTTTTAGAATATATTCTCTTCAATGATGTTAAATGGGCATTTTAAATTCTGTTTTTAATTCTCTGTTACAAAATTTGTTTGTGAACAGATTCTCTTTTGGTGTGCTTTTATGAAATGTAACCATACCCGAAGGTTATAAGAGAGCAAATTTTCAAGTTTCAGTTCAAAATGTGGTCCTCTGTATGGAACCGAGGCTTAAAGTTAATTTCTACAGCAGCTGCCTGGAGTAAAAAAAAGTTGTGTGCAAGAAACTTTGTTATATTTTATTCCTCAAACTGTTCTTGGGTTTGGAATGGCCTCTTACAAGCCACTTGCATCTTGAAACTTCAAGGATTAGGAAGAGGAAAAAATGAGTTATTTGTTTTTAATTCAGAGCCTTAAAGCAAAATTGGCATTAATAAGCAGTCTTTTTTAACCAAAACAATAAATTGAAATGTTGTTCTGCCTAAGATGTGCTTATAAAAACAATACACTAATAGAACTGGTTTTCTGGTTAAATTAGTTCCTGGCTTCTTATAGTCCCCCAGCCCACAAAATTACCATCCTTTTGATATGTCTAAGAAATACATATGTAAAGATATAATAGATCTGTTGGTGACAGAGCAACACGATCAGGCGAGAGCCGGCTGTCTCCAAGTTACGTCAGAGATGGCTTGCAACCTTAAGAAACCTAACAGACTTGGATCGAGTGCAGGTCCAATATTTGATGGGCCAAGGTAGTAAACATGTTCAACATGTGGTGACTGTAGACATCCCTCACGCTAGGAGAAGCCGTCCAGAAAGCCTTGGGAAGGGAAGGTAGGGAAGCTATAGGGGCCCCAGATTGTGGCACAAGGTAACGAGTGTAACATCATTGTTTGAACACTGTGTAAACTGCAGAGGAAGGCTGGAGGAAACAAAAACCTTCTCTGATTGGTAACAGCACTTAATGTTTAGACCCAGGGAATAGATAAACGAGTTGGAAACATTTCCCTGGTTTGTCTGTATAGTAACTGCTTCTGCTATGACCTCTTTTTCCACCACCTGATCTTGGAAATGCGTCAGCCAACTATGTCAGCAGTTTTGCTGGACTCGGAGAACTGGGAAGCCTGGTCTTGTAAACTGGAAAACATTGGGCAACATTAATCCCATAGCTCCGGTGCACAAGGATTATCTCTTTCACAAACAGGCTCCCTAAGTTCTGCATTACTTAGGTGCTTGCTTGGGTACATAAATAAATAGGTATATACAAAGCTTCTTTAAGTTCCTGGTTGACAGTCCTGCGGCAGGTCAGACCTTGTGGAGATAAAACCTCCATTAATTCATTACAGACTCAATTAAAGCTCATTTCTTTGCCTAAAGGTTGTAAAAGGTGACCTACTCTTTTGGGAAAAACAGGTTGTAGTGAATTTTTGTTCATTAAACAATACTGTACTCACCTGAACGGAGATAATGACACTTGTTGACTTGCAAATTTCTCATCGGCTGCTTGGCAGGTGAAAGCAGAATTGATACTTGTTTTTCTTTTTGCACAATGGCTTCGGGCTCTGTAACATTCCGGGGGCTGTTAATTTAAATTCCTCCTAGGACAGTGGAGTTGGAAAGAAGAAAAAAGCCTGTGTGTGTTAATCTAGCACGATGGCCATCAAAAACGCACAGCTTCTTTTCCCTTCTACTAGTACAACTCTACATAGAACAAAAATAACATTTTTAAGAGTAATTATACCTGCAAATTTTAAAAAACTAATAAACAGACATAAAACTCAGCCTGAAAAAACAAGTTGAAAAGATACTCCAGTGAGATTTCTTTATGGCCATTCCTTCTCTGGTTTCCTGTGAGAAGGCAACTGCTGTATCATGCCCTGGCTGTGCGCTCTTTCAGGGAGGAAGTCGTGGCTATCAGAACACCATCACAAGAATTCAGAAAATTAACATGTCCCTAGGCTACTACTGTATTTATCAAGTGATAATCAAATTTAAGTGCAGTGGATTGTCTTTTTTATGACTCAGAAACAACAGTCAGAGCTGCAGTAACCCCAACACTGTTTGACACTTTGCCTGTAAGACCAGGACGACACTTGCTGGTCTTGCTGTGGGGGTCCAGCCTTGTGAAATCTCATGTCATTTCAAGTGGCATTTTGTGCTGTAGCACTGCTTCCACACTGCTGGAAGACAGTAACTGCAGTAGCTGCTCTTGAGCAAAGCTGTCTGTTTGGTTTGGGAGGGGCTGAGTTCCATTTTTTTTTAGTCATTTTAACTGTTCTGTCAATGCCTGGAAGACTTCTGGAAGAGAAAGTGATACAAAAACCGATCCCACACCTTCTCCGGATGAAAATCCCTTTCGTGTAGGTTTGTGCTCGTTTGACTAGAAAAGGGACGCCTATGCAGACCGTGTGACTGGGCAGGGTTATTCAGAGTAAGACAGAATTGTTCTTACTCCTGAATAACAGAATGAAGACACATGGGTGGTGTATAGGAACCTGCTTATTTTCCATTTCTGATGGGTTTTCCTTCTCTGTTCCAAGCAGGCTTCTCTCAGCTCTTTTCTGCAGCCGATCCTGTTTAGGTGCAGATGCTCCAACTTGCAGTTGATCTCTTGCTCTTGTCCCTCTCCTGCTCTTTATTCCTGGTTTCCCAGGCTTGTGTACTGGGACAGGTATTGCGCTGCTCTCTACTGTCCCAGTGCTCTGCTGCTTTCCTAGCAGTGCTGGATACCATGACAAATGAGCAGAGAAGGGAAAACTCCTTACTCTTTGTCGGGTAAGGGTATTTTATTGATAGTGATGCTCTTCAGAGAACTTAAATCTTAATCAAATTTCACAGCCAGTATACCTGAAACACAGCTGGGTGAGCTCCAGTTGTGATGGATGTGTTAAATGTTTTGGATGAGGAGATGGATTCCAAGTAGAAACTGGGCAGAGTTGGGTAGGTCTCCTGTCCTCAAAACCATGTTGATGTGCCCTGGAAAACTGAAGCAAATGGTATGTGAATAAATCTGTTTTGATTAGTATCCTCACTGGGAATCAAGGGCTTGGTAATATTTGATAGGAGTGATTTTAAGCCAGAAATTAATGCTGCCTGCTTGGTGATGTGGAATCTTTATTATTTCGCATGAGGCCTCTAGGCCATATCCACCAGTCATGCCACTCCAGTGCTGCTGTGTTAGCTTTACTTATGCTATTTGGTATCTATTCAGTTTCTACCTTCTCTTTAAAAAACATCTACACAGAACCACCCACTCTAGGAACATACACAACTACAAAGGAAAAAGCCTCTATGATCTGCTTTCAAAAAAGAACTGCAGACTTCAAATCAACTCTTCTGTGGGTTCACCCATGGCCATTTCCCTCACCTCCATCTATATCGTGTAACTTTTAACACAGATGTTTTTTGGCAGCATTTATATTTGTCATTTGAAGCTGCTGGTTTCACCGCATTGGAAAGCGACACCTTCTTGCTATCATCACAAAAGTACCTGTAATACTGAGCTCTGACCATTACATCTCATCCCTAGTCTAGCATGGTGAGAATTGGAGGGCTCCAGCAGTGCTTATTTCTTGTAATGCCTTTAAGGCTTTAACAGTTTAAGGTAGTAGCAGAGCAACTGTCCCTATCATTAAATGAACACCCAGAAAAGCAGAAAGCCCATTCTTACTTTCTTGGTCCTTGGGCTGGGTCTGTACCGTGGAGAACTCCCAGCTCCCAAGACCATCTCCCTGGTCGGTATGGCTGCTCCGTGGAGCTACCTGCAGCACCGCAAACACGGGGTAGCCACGCCAGGAACTAGCTGGTCCTCTTAGCAAGCTGGAGAGACTGGTCTAGGCAGAGAAAGGTGCCCGAGGGCCATGGTTAAATCCTTTTCAATACCAGGGCTGTTATTCCTCTGCACAGACTTCTAAATGTCACGGTGTAATGAGCTCCTTGCAGAGTGCAAAATTCAGAGCTGGGTTTTGGATCAGATTTTCAATTCTGTGGTTCAGTTGGGCCCATCAGAGAGTGCAGCTAGGACTGGCAACATATACATACTAATTTCAGGCTTTGAGTCGCATTGTCTTCTTTACTCCCAGCAACTTTTGAGGGTCCTTCACTTGCCTTCCAAAAAGTCCAGAAAACTGTTCCAAGTGAGCTGTCATGACATAACCAAAAGTAAATCAGTGTCACTACTGATATAATTTTAACGGAAGTTGTTATGTCGTGCAAACCTAAATTTAACATTTCAATATCTTATAATGAACACATTTCTGTTCTGCTATTAGTTACCTCTTTGCTGACTTGCACAGAAGCACCTTTACAGAATGGCAAGTTCTGCATTGAAACTCTGCATCAGTTGCATGAAGGAAACAGAGGACAGAAATGTCATAGAATCCACAGCTTGCACAATATTGCAAATGTAGTTTTTCCTGAAACATAATCTTCCAGTTGCTTTGGGCAATGTTTACAGCATTAAAGTGAATTCAGAAACACTGTCTCAGTAAACAGGACGAAGTACACAGAACTTTTTGTGCGCTCCAACAGGCGGGGAAAATATTTATCTTCTGTATATTTTTGGCCAGGAGAAAATTGGATGTTGGTGTCTTAAGACATCTGTGCTTGATACATTTCTTTCATTAAAAATTGACTGCAACTCTGTTGTTTTAATGTACCTATGCCAGTTGTTTTTAACAATTTTTAGAAGAACATCCTTATTTACAGCTCATCCAACCATAGAAGAAGTAGCTTCATTTTAGGTTTGAATACTTCTGGAGATGATTGTGGACTTGTACAAAAACCATGTTACCACTTCCCATTTTCGGAAGCTTGAGGAAAAAAAAAACAGATAATCTTTACAGTTTTGATAATCACCGGAAGAAGAAATCAGAGAAAACAAAGTCTTTAAAACAGTCTCCAAGACTGTTTAATTTTTGAGAGAACATGTTTTGTTGGAGTAGTTATACAGCACGAAAACTTTTCTACAGCTGCTTTAAATGCCCATTTTTAATGACTCGCGTTCTAGATCTCATTTCTTTTTTCCTGGTTATAAACAACCAGTATAGAAACGGATCAAACAAGATACTTGTATATGTATTTATATTTGTATTTCTATTTGTATAGTCATGAGTCAATGCTAAGGCTATCTGTAAGTACTGGGAAGAATTCAGTGAATGCTGATTTTTCAAAATTTTAGACTGGGATAGGGGAGTAATTGCTCACCCAAAGCACCAGTCTTTTCTCACACCTCTGCCCCAACTTTTGGGTCGTAGCATGGAGGGATTACTAGGGTTACTCACTAATTTTTCTCCCTGCCTCTGGAGAGTGTATTAAATGGGGCTGGGCAGAGCATAGCTGACTCTCAGAAAACAAACAGAACCAGACTCGACTCAACTGGCAGTTCAGACAATCCCAGGATTCTTTATAGTAATTTTCTTTCACTCTATGTTTTTTTTATGCCACATGTTAAACAAAAAACTTAGTAATCAAAGCTTAAAACAGAAGGGAGAGGAATATAGGTGCATGTCAGACTACGACATTGGATTTTGCTTTTGTTATATTCATTTTTAAAATAGGCTATTTAAAAAATCCTGCTTATGCTGGGGTGGATCTCTGTTGACGCCTCCTCTCCCCAGACTTCTCTTTAAGACAAAGGGATTATTAACTGGAATAAGATCTCAGGCCTCAACCCATCTGGTTCATGGGGGAGAAGGCACCATAGTACTGCAAAACGCATTACAGTCATGCTGGGGAGGCAAGAGACAGAGTGGAAGAACTCGTCCCCCCTGCCCAGATATCCCTGAAGGAAGCACTGTGGGATTTCACCTGTGGCTGACAAGCGTGCCTACCCTGGGCACTGGGTCACCCCAATGGGTTGCACCTTCCCAGTTTGCTCCATGATAGCTAGTCCTAAGCCAAATGTAAGACATTTTTATTGCAGGGTAAGTTCTCGTGTGTTGGAAAACTCATTTTAAAGGCCCTTGTAATAAGCCTCCGCAGTAGTAAACACAGACTGAAGTGGGATATCTGATTGCACAGACACGTCTTGAAAGTAAGTTAGTGGCAGTGCTGTTGGAGACTCTTGGCTCTCCTATGAGCCTGGAAGGCTGTACGTTACACCTGCCTTTCCTCCCCAGTGTAGCACTTAGTGCAACAGAAGTTTCTCTGTCCCTACAAGCCCTCTTTTGCTTAAACTGACTTGGCATCCTGAATAAGTATTTTAAAGCAAATCCCTGTGGTTCTTCAGACTGTACCTGGCTGAAATAATGTGAGTTCATTCCGACTCACTATCATAATACTATAGATTACCAAAGCAAATGGAATGATTATCAAGCGCTCCCTGTCTTTTTTTATGAGACATTTCCCCCTTGCTGAGTCATTGCTTACAAAGTTAATGTGGTCTTAAAAATACTTGCTACTAAAGTACTAGAATCATACTATTTTTCACGTGGGCAGTACTAAAGCTCTGCAACTGGCCACTCAGTAACACTATTTCCTTTCACTTATTGTGAAAACTCTGTTTTGCTTGGATAGATACAAAAATTTTGAATCTAACCCCGATGTTTTCAAACTTATGAAATCCATTTTAATTCTTGGTCTGTAGAAACTGAGGTTTAATGAAGTAATCGTTCCAGTACCATATTTAGTCTGGGCGTAAAGTATCTCTTGAGTAAAGATGCTGTTAGGCTGACAACTGCACTTTCCCTCACTCTTGCTCTTTCTCCCAGTGGAGCTCCTTAGTAGCCTCAAAGTCGTTTCATTTCAATGGCTTGGTCTATGGTCAAATGCAAAGCATGAAACAGATCCAAAATCTCCTTTCTCCAAAAAAGGATGCGTGGGCATTGTCTTTGTCTGCGCAGCTACAAAGCTCTCACAGCAGTTCTGGTTTGCTTCCTGTCTCGCGCTCCTCCGTGGATCACAGGTACCTGAAGAGACACAGCCACTCCTTCCTTTTTCTTCTGTGTGTCTTGCGATTTTACTAATAACAATTGTATAAAATGAAAGCTTTTATCCAAAATGCAAATCCGTAGAGCTATGTACATGACTTTTAGCACAACAGCACATTATTCTGTTTTTCCTGGTTTTACAGGACCCAATTTTCATGGAGTACTGTCTTGAAAGACTGCTTTGTAAATCGCTAAAACATGAAGAATACCTCCGTACCTGTTAAACACTACAGGTCTATCTGATAGTCACCTCTGGATCCAGTGTAATCACTGAACCACATTAGCATGAAGCATCAGAACATTTTATGATTTATCTGTGGCCACACTATGCTTGCTCAACCTCGTTGAGCCAAGGTTTCTGATGGCCAGTTCCTATTTCTACCTAAATAGCCACCTATACGCATGCACAGTATTTATCAAATAGTTTGATAATTACACATTTTTGAGCACAGAAAAAGAGTAATCAAGTCCCTATGCAGAATTATATTTACATTCATGGTGTCCGTGAGAGAACTGGGTAGCAAACTTTGAATCTTGGCTCTGGGATCTGTAGAAACCGTTAACAGGTTGGCTGTATATTATACTCTCCAGCCCAGAAGGAGGACCTTCTACGGAGGGCTTAGCAGCAAGTGACTTACTCGGTGACGGTTGAAAGAGCTGCTGGCTCTCATCACTGCAGAGTGTGGTTTCAGGTTGGGGTGACAGCCCACGCCGCGGTGTGATAGGAATGCTGGTCTGCGGGGAGGCCATGCGAGGGGACGGGCTGAGCTGCCACTAGAGGGCAAGGCGGATGCAAAGTCTGTGGAGACCCTGGGTGCTGCGTCTTCCACCTTCGCGCTCATGGACTTCCTTAGTTTTGAGTCAGTCCCAAGTCCTCGGAACAAGCTCGGCATGCTGGTGTCCTTCATGCTTGCCTCAAACTCAGCCTCAGCCTAATTAGCGTAACAGATATGGTTTTCTTTTTCCTGGTCATGTATGTTCGGGTTTAAACATCTTTTTCCCATAAGGCAGAAAATTCTGCTGCAAAGGCTTTAGGCACAGCATGGGTTATTATTTTGTGGGGGATTTTTCCTAGCCTTTGTTCCAAGGTCTGATTCAGCAGAGGTAGCAGAAGGAATCACTCAGCCGCTGCGTATCTCTGGGCTCAGTAATCCACATGTGGTTTACAACATGTGAACCCTACACTATTACACGGCCCCTCTGCAAGGCAACACCAGTCGTTTGTCTTCGCTGTATAGAAAGTTTCCCACTGACGAGGAGGAGATGCTGACAGACAGCCTGCTCTGTCTTGAATCCCATAGGTTACCATTGAAGTGGTGGACGGCCCCGACACCGAGACAGACAAAGACCTGCAGAAAGAGAGCAGCAAGCCTAGCTGGCCAGTCCCATCACCCGACTGGAGAAACTGGTGGCAGAGGTCCTCCACCTTGACTCGCATGAGCAGCGGTGACCAGGACTACAAGTATGACAGCACTACTGAGGACAGCAACTTCCTCAACCCTCTCGGTGGGTGGGATAGTCATGCAACCAGTCACCGGACGTTTGAGTCCAAGGAGCAGCCAGAGTATGGTAAGTTTGCGTTCCAGGCCTCTTATGGGCATCTTGGGATTGTAAAAACGAGTTTGGGGGAAATGAGAACGGTGAGGCATCGCTGAAAGTAGGCCAAGCAAAATACAATTTTTCAACATGTGGCTTTTGTTCATCAGCTTTTAAATACAAATCTGTGCAGATGCACAAGTTGTACTGTGGTAGCTGCATTCCACTAGTAACTCTATAATCTTGAAAATCATACCAGTTATCCCATAAGAGGACCTTTTTTTAGTCGTAAGTATACTTTTTTAAAAGCAGAGGAAACAAGGTTTCATATTTATTTTTAGAGTAAGGATAAGTACAAATTTAGAATCGTGTGGTGGTTTGGGAACTAAAATATAATCATTGGATAAATAAGCAAGGTCTAAAATATGGTAGTATTTGGTGGATACACAAATAAGATGAATTATGTTGGTGCATGTGTGGGGAGTGGCACATGCAGCAGGAACATTGTGTATTTGCGTGTGTAATTCTCTTCCAGATGTGTCATGGCGAAAACAATTGTTTTCAGCTTGTATGAAACAGTTGCAGAAACTAGAAACAGAGAGGAGCTACAGTTACTCACTGCCCCAACAGGCTGTAACTAACTATTCACGTGGGAATGACTCGAGGGAGGTGAACAAATACGTGCTCACAGGTAGCTCAGAGCCTCTCCTGTTTAAGTTGTACGTATATATAGAAGATTTTTAGCTAGAGCAGGGTTTCAAAGCCACAGCACCTTTACCCTGGCACTTCTGTTGTGTTCCCTAGATTCTGCAGAGTGGCTGTCGTGCCCTGATTCCGTCTCACTTTTCCCCTGTTTTCTAGGACTTTAAGTCCTAGAGCCTTAACAATTGAGAGAGACTTTTTGTGGAATGGTGTAGTTGAACACATACATACATATTTTAAATTTTGTGGCCAGAAGATTAAAGTCTATCCCTTCTTTTTGCACCTGTATTTATTTGTGGGCACACTCTATTGCCAAGAATTCATACATTAGGTAGTTATTCGTTTAGGTAAAATAAAATTGCTTTCACAAATAATTGTGTAGGAAAAAAAACAGTAAGAATTACAAATATAAAAACAGGAAGAAAAGGTTGAACTCCAGCTGAAAATCTAACATGGTATATTTAATAGTAGATACCGTGTGTTTCATAGTGCAGTATAAACACTAGGTTTATACTAGTTTATACTATACTTTGCCTAAAAATTATCCTAGAGCTCTCTGCCGTACACCAGAGCACCCTACTAACTGGAAGAGACTCCTGGCCTTCTGACTAACCTAAAATGCCATGTGCCATTGGCCATCGGCCTTGGCCAGGCGGTTGTAGCAACAGACTCTGTCCATATGGGGCTTTTGTGCTGGTTCCAGCCATGGCCCTATTCACATGTTTCACAGCTCTGTCTCCCTCATCCTGCCCCTGCCAAAAAGCACCGCTCGGCTCTTCCTGCCCTTCCTGGGCCGGGCTCTTTGACAAGCATTGCACCTGCTCACCCTTCCTCTTCCTCAGCAGCCACATGGAGAAAAACATTCAGAGTTGATAAAGAGCTGGGAAGCAGAGCAAGGCCAGGGAGAGAGGGCAGATCAGGCTTTCCTAAGACACCTCTTCAGACTGCTGTAGTGCCCACCTGTTGGCCCAGAATCGCAGGTCTTTGCACACAGACGGTAGCCATGTTCCCACCCTCATCACACACACCATGGACACCTGATTCAAGCGTGGTGGCTTCCTGATCAGCAGCAGTGGGAAAGCACATAAGGTCCCTGCCACGAGGAACTCACATCTAGGCAGCTTGCTATGAGTGAGATATATAACCTTCCCATACTCCTGGCAATAAATGTTTAATAGCACCCCACAGAGTTGTCGTCAGTCATTACATATGGTACAAATCAAGTTACGTGTTCTACTAACCAGCGCAGGAAGCCCACAGACAGCATGGCAGTGGGGGGGGAGCGGGAACCGCGTGTAGCACAGAGGCCAGTGCAGGCAGGGATCTGGCCCTGTGTCACGCCTGTACATACACGTTCAGCCTATAGCTATAAAGCAGGGCTGGCTCAGAGTCACTACACCCCATTTTGCTTTGCTACCAGTGCTGGTTTAACCAAAATGAGTAAAGGCTGCAAGTTGTCATCGCAGGGTCAGTTAAACATCTCCTGTAGATTGCAGAGAAATCCATTAAGCCAGATGTTCCCTAGTGAGAGACAGCAGTCAGCTGGGGAGGCCAGTGGGAAGGCAAGAGAAGGGGGACTGGTTCATGGACTCCATTTGGTGGCCTTCACAAGGTGGGATGTGCAACAGTTAACTCAGCAAACAAAGGAGACTGACTCTAAGGGGTTTAGATACTTACAGCAGCACCAAGTCGGTGGTGCAGACTTATCATTTGCCCTTGGCTGGCTACCAGAAGGGAAGAAAATCGTGATTTGTTTTCAGAAGGTTCCTGCTAGTAAACAGTCCGATTCGATGTTATTTAGTAATTGACATGAAACACTACAAATTGCATGTTGTTCTGGGTGTAAGATGCATACACGCTTCCCTGTATTCGTGGCAGAATTCCTGCAATGTCTTATTTCCTGTTCAAAGGACTGAAGAACAAAATTGCAATTTTCACGCATGACCCACAGCCTCCCACAGTCCAACATTTGTGTCCTACAAATTAATTAACTGAGTATTGTTGTGCTATTGCTGTGTGTTTTGAAAAGAAGAAAAAGCAAACTTCATTTATCCTGTGCCTGATTAGTCTGTGGTCAGAAAACATACTCCTATATACAGGGAAATGATGTGAATAGATGTGTACTGTTAGTTCATGACCCAGCCTTGCAGCTGAGGATTCTCAGCTGCCAAAAGGTCAAAAGAGAAAGGAAATATTTTTTCAAATAATGTTGCGTGCGTTTCCCTGAGGAGCATCAAGTGTGAAAACCATTTAAACAGCAGGCTTACGCCTGGCACTTAGCCCAAGCTTCAGGTAGACACATCTGGATCCCATTCTTGTTTTGCCTTCTTAATACAAAACACTACACAGTAGTTTTGGGTAGTAGGAGTTTCGTTTCTTCATTTCCTTCCTCATCTTTGTTCTTACACAGATTATATTGATGGTGAGGGAGACTGGAGCCCCTGGTCCCTTTGCAGCGTCACCTGCGGGAGCGGCAACCAGAAGCGGACGCGGTCCTGCGGGTACGCCTGCACTGCCACGGAGTCACGGACCTGCGACAGGCCCAACTGCCCAGGTGTGAGCCCGCTGCCGGGGGCTGCTGGGGGGGAGTGGGGAGGGGTGGTCAGGGCTGGGAGGAGAGCCCTCCCGTGCACCAGGCCCAGCGCCCCTTTGCTCCCCGGCGAGGTCAGAGCTTCGGTGGGAAGAGACACGCTGGTTCTCAAGGCCGTTTATGAAATGGCAGGTTCTTTGCTAGTAATAATACGCTGCTAGATGCAGTCTACTTTCCCCTGGGACTTAAAAGGCAAATACGGGCTTTTTTTAGGTTACGGCAGTCATTTTTGTGCACAGTACATTTTGTATTCCAAAGGGTGTAATCTGCTCTCTTGAAACAAATCTGTATTAATTTTAGAATTTCAAAACAGCTGTGCTGACCGTTACCTCAACGAGCTCATATTTTGCTGGGCAGTGAAGGGGCATGCCTGCGTTGTGAACAAAGAGCTCCTCCCCCGTTACACGGCTTTGGAGTTTTGTGCCTAATGTATACAGAGTTGCTTTAAGACTCCATGTGTATTAATATGAAAAAAAATACTTTAAATACATGCTTTGCCTTTCACTCCAGAGATTTTGGGTTCCTTGGGCATTAAGCTACAAAATTTCCTGTCCTAGAAAATTAGTGTTAAGGTGGAAATGTCATCTCTGTTTCATTATGTGTTGCTCGATAGTTGGAGAATTATAAAACTCTAAGTTTGGTCCTGCAGCAGCTGTGCACAATGGAATGAAGAAATGTAAAGCTTTGGCTTGAATGTATTCAGAAGATATGGCCAAGGACCTTTACTGTAGTTCCTGCCCGTTTACAGCCATTAAATGCCAGTAACAGAGATGTCCTTGCCACCATGCAGTTTTCTCGTTGGTGAAACCAGGGCTGAGCACTCAAACTTACATCATTAAAAATGTAAAGCTGCTACGGAAAACTTTCCCATAATGTTCTTTAAATGCTGCTGTGGTTTTTGATTTAGGTAATTTTGTAATGCAGCAATGCAGCAGTTGCCACAATGCATGGGGTATGTGCAATTTCATTACTTCCCAAGATTGGAAAGAAGTAAAAACACATGCCATGATGGTATGCATTTCACTGAGTTTACTTAATGACTCAGAAAGGCAGAAATTCTTAAACTGGAGGTCAGATTTTTTGATGGGAAGTGAAATGTCAGCAGTGCTGAAGAGAAGACTTAGGAACCTCAGTGAGAGAGCTGGAGAGACGTTTCTCACTCACAGATAGATGTGTGCATCCATTGCAAGGTAATGGCTGCTGGGCAGTTCAGGAGAAAAGTGTTTCTGGACGCTCTCATACATCCTAAAACCTCAATAATAAGGGGTTAATTCCAGAAGAAAGCATGTAGCCCCCAGTTATATTCTCCAGTATTTATTACCAGCTAGCATCAAACAGTGGCAAACTTGAAAGAATATATTATGTCATATAACAGACCCCCAACGATCAGCAAGCAAAATATATTCACTCTTTGAGGCTGTGCTGACATTTTTAAAATTACAAGGGCAAAGCTCAGCTTCTGCTGTTTATAATTCCAGCAGTGAATTACTGCCTTGTAATGGGTTCTTGGCTATCTATTATTCTGCATCTACTGCTGGAGTTAAGGCAAAACCCTATGATAATTTTACTGAAAAGCAGCCTGAGGCTGTTTTGAAGCTTTGCAAGCCACTATTATGCCCCAGTTCAGGGGATCAGGAGAAAGTTCATTGGCAAAAAGATGGATGGTGAACAGACTTCATTATTAACCATATAGTTATCACGTATTAAAGAGCTTTCTGCTCTCTTTGGAGGTCTTTAATTCAATGGCGGGGGAAAAAAACCCAAACCTGTTCAAACGCTTCTTTGAAGAGACATTTGGTTTAAGGCTACGTGGCACAGAAATACTAGGGAAACAGTAGGCTGGTAGGTAGACCAGGATAAAGCAGCAAAGAAAAGATGTTTACTTTGGCAGGATCAATTACACATTTTCTGGCAATCCTTGTTTCTGTCTACTGATAGCAAACACTTAACTGGAAGTTGTTGGAAGATCCTAATACTTAAAGATCCTGATATTTTATTTGGGGGATGGGACTGATTGGGGAGGTTGTTTATCTCCTGCCTACTCACACCTTTCAACTCCCTAGCACTGGGAGAGCAACAAGCGCCAGTCTTCTTGTAATAGCTTCATCTTATCTTTGTCATTGCAGGGGGTGTGCAGGTCCCTCCAACCCAAACTATTCTATGATTCTTTTGCATATTTCCTGAAAAATGATTGCCCGCATACGGATATGAACTTATTCACCTGTCTAAAGCAGGCACGTTGCTCTGCTTTAGAAGGTGGCACAAAGTCTGTCTCCTTTAGACATCACATTTTACCAAGGGCTTTAGAGCTTCCATTAGGACGCTTGTTTTTATCTTGTCAGTCATTTGTGATATGTACTCTGGAGAAGATGCTGGTGACAGAACACCAACCAGGTGGCTGTTGGTGAAGTGTGTGCAAAACTCCTACCTGAATTACTGGGAGATGCTGGCAAGCCTCGCATCAGGCAGAAGAGGAACAAAATTGGTTCCCTTGCTGCTGTCCCCGCACTGGGTTCATAACTGACCAGTTTGTTGCTTAAATATAATCTAAGTTCTAAAACTTGAAAACTTTTAGCCTTTGAGCTCAGCTAATGCTTTATCTTCCTAACACCACAGATTCCTTGGTTATTATGCTTTTAAATGAATGCTCCCTCCAGCAGCAACTTCAGGATACTTCCCTGCCAAACAAAAGCACCTTGCAGAACTGGGGAAGGAGGGAACAGCAGGGAGACAGTTGATTGCATTGTGTTTTAATAGGAAAACACCACCACCACTAACATGTTTGTCTTAGGGATCGAAGATACCTTCCGGACAGCTGCCACAGAAGTCAGCTTACTTGCAGGAAGTGAAGACTTCAATGCCACCAAACTGTTTGAAGTTGGTAAGCAGCCCAGTCAGTCTTTCAGTAACAGATAAGAGACTTCCTTAGATTCTCCTGTTTTGATTCTCACTGCAGGACCAAGATTTAGAGCTTACCATTAAAAATGTCAGTAATAATGGCCATTTATTATCTTGCTTAAGTTTACAATCTGAACCTTAGCTTGCTTCTGCCTTAGAATCTTTCTCCTCTTAAGTCTTAGCAAATTTCTGTACTTCTTTCATTATTAAATGGTGATTCTCTCTCCTAGTTCAGAAAAGAGCTGTAAAATTCCACATTAATGGATGGAAAAAATTCAAACACTATTTAGTATTTTGCTGAAATAGCCTCGAATGGAAGATACTGGAAAAGCATTTTAGGTACAGCTGTCACATTAAAAAAAATGACAATAACTTTTATGAGCATGCATAGCTTCTATAACTGTGTGTGCTGCAGTAAGGGTAGCTACAGCAATTTTACAGGGCATGACTTGATACTTATCTATCTAAAACTCAGCCCAACATCTATAAAGTTCTGATTTCAACCCTCCAATGAAACCATAGTGTGGCCACTCTTAGACACTAGATGCCCAACTAACTGGATAAATAATGTAATCCAGCATCTCCCTCCAATGGTGGTAGAGCACAGTCGGGACAGGACTCTTCAAGGAGACAGAAAGCCAGGACACAGATCACTAAGTAAATATTTTGCAAGGATGTTTGCTGTAAGAGTTTTAGGCCCCAGTCTTTGCCTTACTCCAGAATCCTGTTAAGTAAGTGTGGAGCAAGATATGCAGGGTTTTTTGGAAGCCCGTAGCATGATACAGACACCTTAAATAATGTTTTAGGTAGGAGACGTTTAACTGGATTCTCCCAATACTCTTGCAAAATAGTAAGTGCCAGTATTAAATAAGCTACTAGTCTATAAACCTCTTTAATCCCAGCTATAAATCATGGCTCTCGTGCCATTAAATCCTCCTAATGTACAGACACTCCGATATTATGTCACATATGCCCTTTTAGAATCTGAATCATTTTTGGCTGCATTTGCCAGCTGAGATGTCAGTCTCCATGTCTGAACTACAGCTGCTTGAAATACCCCATTGGGAAGATGGAGAACAAAGAGAAAAAAGTATTTGTCAGTTAAAAGAAAGACTGAATTAGGGCTTTAATAATGAACTTCAGAAAAAGTAATCCAGGCCTTGCTTGCCATCTTGGTATTTCTAGCATTGTGAGAAACTTAATCCTTCAGCATCTGAATCTGCTGTTCTTATAAGGTGAGTGTGTGGGTGGGGGGTTTGAACTGGAGACTGGCATCAACTCACCGCGATTTCCCTATTGCAGTTCTGTCGCTTGTAAAACCACGACAGTGTCTCTTGGACTTCATGGGGATACCAGCAGCTTTGCTAGAATTTGCCAGGTAGAAGAAACGTCAAAAATTCCTACTGGCACAGTGCCGCAGTATAATTCAGATTAGCACTGCCTGAGGCCCTAATGCCAGTCACACGTGTGATTTTTTTATCTGACAAGACAGCACATTAACACATTGCAGGGAGGAAAGTTTTGACTGCCCTTTCTTTCTTAAGCAAAGCACTGGTGCTGAACAGTTACGCTTTACTCATTTGTTATCACTGATCATACGAACTGAGATGCTGCAAAACGTATCTCAAGTTTCCATTTCCTGCCCTTAAACAGATACTGATAGCTGTGAAAGATGGATGAGCTGCAAAAGCGAGTTCCTGAAGAAATACATGCACAAAGTGGTCAATGATCTTCCCAGCTGCCCATGCTCCTACCCCAGAGAAGTTGCATACAGCACTGCTGAAATCTATGATCGAATTAAGAGGAAAAACTTTCGCTGGAAAGACGCAAGCGGTCCAAAGGAAAAACTGGAGATCTATAAGCCCACTGCGCGGTACTGCATCCGCTCCATGCTCTCTTTGGAAAGCACAACGCTCGCAGCACAGCACTGTTGCTACGATGATAATATGCAGCTGATTACCAGAGGGAAAGGGGCAGGAACACCAAACCTGATCAGCATCGAATTCTCAGCGGAACTCCATTACAAAGTGGACATTCTGCCTTGGATTATATGCAAAGGTGACTGGAGCCGATACAATGAAGCACGGCCTCCAAACAATGGGCAGAAGTGTACAGAAAACCCTTCAGACGAAGACTACTACAAGCAATTTCAAGAAGCGAGGGAATACTGAGATATTCCCCCTTTTCAGACACAAAATAGCATTCGTTTCCTGGATGCCAAAGAACTGATAACGGCTGCTGCATTGTCTCCTTGACAGGGGTTGATCAGTTTCTTTCTAATGAATGTATATAATTGTAATATAATACGTAAGTATTTTTCATAGTGTGTGTAATTTATAAACACGTATCTCTATCTCACACACACCTATTTTTACATACAGACATACATAAACATTGTCCTGGTAGGATTTTATACTGCAATAACGTTCATTTAATAATGTGCATTTTATTCCCCAACTGTAACATAAGTGTGAGGGGGGCGGAGGGGAGCAGCTGCCATCACCATCAGGCCCCAAGGCCCCAGCTGAGGAGGGCACATATTTAAAAGTTGTTATAAACAATAGGATTGAAGAATGTACTCTTCCATATGGGAATGGTTCACAAGATTAATGCACCTCAAGCATCAGTTTTCTCTATAATTGATTTCATGACTAGTCATATCTAAGAAAGGAAGAGGTAATACTCAAAAGTGAATATAGACAGCTATTAGCAATTTTTTTCTTGGAATTCTTACTGTTACCTTCCAGGTCAGGTAGTCCATCTGACGTAAGCTTGCAGGGAAACGTAGCTGTGGTTTTCCTAGAAAGCAGAAAAAGTCCCGATGCACTGGTTCTGCCAGAGTTACAAACAGCCTGCTCCTAGCAACATCTCAGACACGGAGTTATAGCTGCTGGGGCTTGTGTCTTATGCTGGGGAGCAGATCTTCAGGGCAGCTACCTGTAAACGAAGCATGCTGTAAGTCTTTGAAAGAGTGCGGCCAGAGAAGGAAAACATGTCAAAGAAAAGAAAAAAACCTCACAGTTACTTTCCAATTTTTAATACTTTCCAATTTTTAATACGAAGAGTGTTTAGATCTCCTTGTTTCTTTAAGAAAAGAAAGAAGTTTATTTTTTTAAAGAACAGGAAAAGTGGAATACACATGTCTAAGTTCCCTGAGGTCAAGCATGCAACCGCCCCTTTTCCCCCATTTAGCATATGCTGAGTGCAGCGTCCTACAGAAGAAGCTATTCTTTAAGGAAGCTGTCTGAGAGGAACTATTGGTGAGTTAAAATGTCTTAATTTTTTAAAAAAGCTAGCGTTATTTTTGTAAAGTATTTATTGAATTGTAACAATAACTCACATGTGGGATATATCTCTAACATGAAAGTCTTCTGTAGATGGAACTTGATTGCCAAGAATAAGACTGTTGTTAGGCAAAAGTTTTACTTCCAAATTTTTATAAAGTGCAAGTTTACATACATAATTCTGTAATTAAGCAGATGGTACCATCTTTCTTATGAAAGATAAAAATGACACCATGGGTAAATAAATACTTACAGTTCCATCCTGTAAAAGGCTGTCTTGCTGTAAGTCACTGTCTTCATTTGGAAAACTAAGGCTAAATGTCACTAGAGAAATGCCTATTTTCGGGTTATGTGGTCTGATACACATATGTGCGCTGCATGTGGAACCTCACACAGCAGTAAAGCCTATCTCGCATTGCAGTCAGTCTTAGCTGAAACATTCAAGGCAGCCAGGAAAGACAATTCCTTCTGCTATATATGTACACACATAAATACTGTAAATCATTTCTCTAGCTTTGTCGGCCTTTCTTTGGCTGGTTGATTGCGACTTCCTGACAGACATGCGCATGGTCCCCCCAGCATTAACATACGCATAATAAGTCCGCTGAGTATGAGAGGTGACAGGCTTGTGTTGGTCTGCCCAGGTGGTGCAAATCAGGAGATTAAAACAGCAGCCTGGGCCTTGGACACCCACTCTGACCAAATGTGTGGTGCATACGCTGCAAAGGCTCTCTCTGGATCTGCCAGAGCCGGTCTGACAGGCTGCAGAGCCTCAGCTCTCTACTTATGCTCCAGGCTTCCAGAAACACAGAGTCCAGGCAGAGCTACTGCACATCTGTAACAGCAACTCATCTACTGAGGTAACTTCAGCAGCTGGAAAGCTTGGCCAAGTCATCAGATCTTCCCAGACGCAGGCTTGAGTTGAAGGTGGGGGGAGATGGGGATATATTCTAGGACTAGCTGGTAGGAAGAAAACCTGGTTAGTTGAGCAAGAGAGTAAACATGGGGATTGCCCCTTACTTTTTATAGAAACCAGGTTTTGTAAATTCTTGCAAGGTCATAAGAAGGAGCCACTAGCTAAAGGAGCCAGTTAAATTGGCAGCAGATGGATGAAAGGCATAAGCAACTCCAGGATCAGTCACTTAATAAGGAAAACAGGTATTTTCTGCAACATGGGGGGAAAGCCCTGCTTTTTACTTCACTTAGCAGTGTGGAGGGAACAACAGTCTCAGGTTTCTCTGGGAGGGCAATGAGAGGGCGGTCACAATTCTTGAAATATAAAACACATCCCTGCAGTTTATGGATTAGTAAATTATGGTGCTATTGAGAAATACTACTACACCATTAATACTGAACATAACAAATAAAGTGTCAGGGAAAAGGAAAAAATACTCTAGGAAATTAAATGACGCACAAAGTTTCAAGTGTTACCACTCAGAATCTGCCAAGGCTAGAAACGCCGAGGGAGCCGAATAACCACTGATAAGGACCTACCAGGATTTTCATAGGATGAGCCCTGCAGCACAGATGAAGAAAGCATTCTCACTTCTGCATTCTTAAGCAATGGTCTTTATTAAAAACAAAGTCAGTCCTACTTTATAATAAATTATGATCCACTCAGGACTGGGCTGCTTTTTTTTTTTGTTTTCTGTTTTCTTCTTTCCAAAACCTAAAATTGTACGTGGAATGACTTTGTGTAGTAGTCCTTAGAAAGGAGTGCTGGAGTTTACCATAGCCAAATTTCACTCAGTCCCTTAAATACAGAGAATAAGACCTGAGGAAGGGTTTATGGTCGTAGGACCTAGGCACAGGTCGGTAGTTAGAAGAAGCTGTTGATATGTTTCTAAGTTACTACAGAACAGGCATACTGGAAGACCCAAAGATTTGAGGAGGACTGAAACAAGATGAACTAAATAGGCATCATGGTCTCAACACTGAGAAATCCTCTGAGAGTCCCTATGAGTAGACATCCTGCTTCCCAGAAGGAAACTTAAAATACAGACTTTACAGCAAACCTGATCATACTTGAGCAATTCTGTTTACCTATTTCTCCTCAGCAAAGCCAGAGTAGAATGTCTTCACCTCCTGGTCACTCGTTCCTCTGCACTACCTTTCTCTTGGGCAAGCACAGCTGTTCGTGCAGCAAAAGGAACCAGTCAACTCATCCAAGTTATTTTTAACCCTGATCAATCAGCAGATACAGATTACCGCACGGCTTTAGAGTCGAGTTGGTGGGAATGCCTTAAGCTGGCACTGCCTGTGAGAAAGATGTGTGGAGCAGTGCCCCGAGGCAGCCATAAATGCACTGAATGCGTACCTTTGATGGTAAAAAAGGATGAGCGGGCCTGGCTTCACATTGCCCGGCCAGCTGCTGAGCAGCAAAATTCCACTAACACAACCCGCAGTGATGCATATGGGTTATAGGACAATATAGCGAAAAACAAAAACATACACACATTCACGAATCCCCACAGTCCTGCATTAGTTACCAGCTGCATTTTTTCCCCCCGCTGTGCAAAACGGTTAGCACTGTCAACACAATGCATTCTTTCAAAAAATGCTCGTGAGTTCATAGGACTGCCTTTTCCATATATAGCCTTTTCATCGAGATGGTAGGGTTGGTTCCAATGAGCAAATGGTGCACCTGACACTTTCAACTGAGTGGGGTCAGGCGAGTTGAAGGCGGGAGGGGGGAAAAGTAACCTTTCCCAGCTGAAGAGTCTGCTGCTTCATGGCAGGGGACTGCAGTATCGGTGTCAGCCATTTAGCAAGGGGATGCCCCTGCCAGACCACAGAGAGCCCTAACGCTGCGGTCTCCTACCTGTGATGGTCTCCCTGGTCAGCAGCGACAGCGGCTGGACCTTGTGGAGATGGCCCAGCTGCCTGAGGCTGAGGAGCCACCGGTGCTCCCTCAGGCCTCCCCTTGATCCCCATCCTGCTTTCTCCATCAGGGCATCCCCGGAGCTGCCCAGCAGCCAGCGTGGCTCGCTGCACTGGGTGCCTGCTAGGCGGCACTGCCTTGGCTTACGCATTCAGTAAGCATTCATCCATCCTTGGAGAAAATTACTCACAGCCAGGCTGGACAGACTACACAGAAACCTGGCGAGTGCCATTCCTAGCAGGGTCAAGAAGCTGGCAGGGCAGGGAGCCTGTTCATAACCCAGGCAGACAAAGTTACCCTGCAGATGCTACACATTCACCCACACAATCATCTCGCACCACGCAAAGGGCAACGGTGTGGCAAGGCTATCTCTTTTGAATCCAGCAAAGGAAGCCTCAAAACAGAAATGGACAAGCTTGAACTTCTTTATGCTCACTCCATGCACCTGCACAGGCACAAGCACGGCCTTGTCCCTCCCCTCCATACACACAGAGCCCAGAAGGCTTAAGAGGGAGGGCACGAGCAGGAAGACGGCCAGCAGTAAGCACCAGAGTAAAGATCACAATTTTTTCCAGCAAACTGGTGTGAGTGTATGCCTGGCTGCATGGCATTTATGTGACAGCTGAGAAAGCATGTGTTTTTCTATCACCAGTACCCCCCTCCCTTCCCTTTGTAACTTTTAATGGAAAAATGTGTGGGCAGTTTCCATTATGCCTGCACTGTTTCAGACAAATTAAGGGGTTGGCTAAGAAATCACTGGTTTCATATTTCATACAAAATACACACACATGCTTATATTTATATATCTATGTAAATTAATTTAGGATATCCTCTAGTCATGCACTTTAGAGCAGTACGTTGCTGAGTGTAGTGTCTGCAGGAAAGGACCTAAAGAACAGCCCTTCCTTTGGGCCTGCACAGTGGGATTCTGCGCTTGCACGGTGGGGAGAAGGGCCAGGAAGCTGGAATGGCAACAGTCATTCTTCATCTCTGCCTTTTACTTTTGAGTGGCAGGTTTATTCATTTTTTCCTTTTCAGCTGCATTGCTAAAGCAATATATGCCTTTTATGACTGTGCTAACTTTCTATCAGCTCAGGGAGTTACAATTTTTCTCCGTATTTGTTCTCTATCATAAGAAAGATCGGGGGGGAGTTTATAAGAGATTCAGAATGTTATATTCAGGAAGTGATAACAATACTACACAGGTCAAACTGGCCAAACCTAACAAAACCAAATGTGGATGGCTCTAGCTTTCAGAGGAGCTCTTAGATAGTATTTCCTTTTTAAAACTGGACAAACAACATTACATGTGTTAAATGTCAGAGTTTGCTTTTTATTATGGGCCTGACCAATGCTTCACATACAGTGAGGAGGTGGTGTATGCTTCGCATACAGTGAGGGCTCTGGTATGACTTCGAAACATGCCTGCAGCAAGAGACAGCATTTGCACACCACGATGGTAGACACAGGATGTGAGTCAGAAAGTTTGGGGCGCAGAGAAGGCTTGGGAACCAGCTCTCACTCCAAGCACCATCTTCCGAGCTGGCTCCTGCCTCTGCATAGCTGTGCTTAACCCATTTGTTTGTCCCCAAAACCAAGGTGCAGCCACCCCCCCTTCCCTACTCCCTAAGGGCAGCTCTTGAGGGGATGCTGCTTTGCTGCAAAAAAGAGAGCCAGGCAGAGCTGGCCTTGGGAAAGGCCCTGTCTGGCTGAGAAGGGCTCTCTGAGTCAGGTAAGAAGATGGGAAAGGTGCAAATGTACTTGACCATGCAGACACAGGGACTCCTGTGTCCCGCTACCCTCGGCAGCGTTCACCATCAGGCAGTGGATGGGGAGCACGTTCAAACCACGGCACTGCCTGGCTTCACGCACCTCCTCCCTGCCAAAGAAGTGTGAGGGCAAATCTCAAACTGCTGCAGTCCCCATCACCTCCCAAATGGACAGGGGATCCAGCCTGGCATGAGGCCTCCCTCCAATGCCAGCCCTCACCATGAGGCAACAGCACAACTTCCTTTCACATGGAAATATCCCGGCTATCCCAGCACATCCAGGTGTGCCAGCAAGCAATGGCCTGGAAACACAGCAAGGTCCGCCACCACCTCTGCAGCAGTAAACAGGTCTGAAAGCAATGGTGACCTCAATTCAATGAACCAGTTCTCTTACCCTTATCTTAACAACCTGCCTGGGAAACACACAGAAATAGAGTGTAGAAACAGGAGGAGTTCTGTTTGGTCTGAGAAAGGCGACACAGTAACAGGAACAGAAATTACTTCTAGCCAGTGTGGAGAGGAAACAGCAGTGCATTGAGTTACAAAGTAGCCTCATTAAGGGTCCCCAAAATTTAAATCAGCGTGTGGGTAACGATACCCTGAAGGAGGACGGCCTCAGAGGGGGGAAAGTCAGAAGGAACAAAACAATTCTTGCAAAGGAGTCTAGCAAAGGAAACGTTGAAGCAGTGCTTATGAATCCAGCAGGCTGAGTGCTTCCCTTGCTGGGTCATACACTCACAGAGCCATTCCCTCACTATTTCACCACGTGTTTAATCACCACTAGGTACACAATACCAGAAAAGCCAAATTAAAAGGTACAACGATAGGTGTAAGAGGAGGAAAAGTTACTGGGCCTTTTTTTCTGAATAACAGCCCACACAGCCTCATGCTCACAGAGGCCGCAGCACAGTGGTAGCTGTACCACAGCTTTTAGCTGTCCGCAAGAGGTCGATGGCGGTGGTTAACCTTGACAAATAACTATGTTTTGCCCTTGCCCATAGTGGCACAACCATCAGTATTCCTGTAATTTAATGCGGCTTTTGCTCAAAAGGTCAACCCCCTTTCTCTCACACCCGTATCAACCACCCAGCACAGTGGGTTTGCCCCCCTCCCAGCACCACCAACTGCACCACAGAGCGGGGACAGTGGCTTGGGTCACTTTGCAACTAGCCTCTTTCCCCACAAGGAAAGGGAGATCCAGCCTCATCTTCCTAGCACGCAGACAGGAGGCACAAAGCCATCAGAGATGCACAGGCCGGAGGTGGGAGAGGAAGCTGACCCAACCTCAACCTCAAACACAACCGCATCTATCATTGCTAGGTTGGGTGGCCTGGTTAGAAACACAGCGTTGCTGTTGCAGCTGGGAGGAATCAGTCTCTGAGCCAAAAGGAAAGCAGCAGCGTGCCCCGTGTCTGACCGTCACCAGCACCGATGGGGAGCAGAAAGGTGTGAAACACCTAGAGCTACGTACTTCAAGATCCAAGTACGTACAAGAGCCAACACTGCCAAGCTGAGCCTCAGTCCCGGGATGGAAAAAGCACCCAGGCAGCCACACAGGGAGCTGCACCTCACATACACCAAAGGGATGTATGGAAGAAAAGCTAAGCTGTGATGTCTAAGCCACTGTCAGGGGGTGTTTGACCTGCATTAGAAAGGAGATAAGACCAGGTAACTCTGGCTGTAGAAGAGATCTGCAAGGCCTGGTCCATCTGACACATCCAGGCTGGTAATTATACTGTGAGCTGCAAAAGACTTTTTAACCAGAGCTTGAGTAGGGACAAGCATATTTGACAGGAACAGCAAGATTTTTCCTCCCAAGAATATCCACCTGTTTCTCCCACACATTGCCTTCTGCAGAATTTCCCACCGCTTTCAGCAAGCATATAGCTGCTCTCCAACCTCTTCAAAGCCAGAGCCCTCCAGAGAGGTTCCTTGTCTGGCAGCAAAACAAAGAAGGGAAACAACAGCACTATCACCCCACACATAGCTAAATGACATCCACCACATCACTGTACCCCCCAAAATGACAAGAGCTGCCAGACCCTTCTTTGTACCAGCACTCGCAGCTTTTCTACCCACTGGCTGATTTTTTTGGGTAAGGCCAAGGACTTGGGTGAATGCTACTGCAACCAGCGAGGCCTGTTTGAAAACCTCCTCTGAAAGACACCATGCCAGTATGTTTGCTGCTTACCCTGGGGTGCAGGGGTTAAGTGACAGCACCCCTCCTACCGCTAACTTGCCCCGTGTTGGCTTTGCACAAATGCAGTCGCCCGTGGCAGAGGCATCACTGCACCTCTGAGCTCTCGGGTCTGACAGTGCAGCTCAGCACCACTGGCAGTGGCCACTGCATTGCCCTGACTTACACCAAGACACTCCTTATGCCAGATTTTTCCTTTTTTTTTTAATGGGAAGAGGCAAAACCAGACCTCCTGCATGAAGACAATTTGTCTCTTCTGGACAAGTTCCAGCATGAGGAGGGTACTTTATACATATGGGCTCTCTTTCATGTTTGATTGCTGGACTAAGATCACATTGCTGTCCAGCTCAAGGCAGGGGGGGAAAAGAGCTAAAAAACAGACAAATCAGGAAAGCATTAGGTAAACTTAGCTAAGAATACATCTTCTGACCAAATGGAGAGCGATGCTCTTTCATATAATTAGAACGTCTGCAGGAAGTCAGAAAGAACAAACTGTGATGCTTTCAGTGCTGTGAGAGATGTGGAATCTCCGGGAGACAATCACGTCTCTCCCCCAAAGCCCCGGGTCGGTGTCCCTGGGCAGGTTGTGAAGGGCGAGTGCAGTTTAAAACACCCTCAGAAACTCTGTCATTGCATTGCAGCTCCAAATGCCATCCCTCATTCAACGAAGAGACATGCTTACACGAAGATAACATGTGAAAACAAACCCTAAGTGATCAGAAAGTGTTTGAGTACTATCTTCAGATTTGCACAAGGTGAGCAAAATGCCGGTTTCGACAGCAAAGGGCCAGAGGCACAGTCAATGCAGGAGTGGGTCAGATGAATGGGACTGTACTGCATACTGCAGGGGAAGATACTCTGTACCAACACAGAGTATCAAACAATAAATGATCTTATCCTTCCTATAATGACTCTTTCCGTAACAACCTTCTTCTTAATAGGAATGGCACAAATGGACATAGAAACATGCGGGCACAGCAATGGGCCTGACACCCACATTTCTGCTCAGTGTCACCTGTGGTGGGCAGCAATGACACAAAGGGCCAGATCCTTCACGCTCCAAAGTCAATGGTCAGGCTCAAATCATCTTTAGCTCAGTCTGTTGTTTTGGGAATGAACTCTTTACCAAAAAGAAACAAGTAAACATTTTCCATTCTCTTCTCTTACTAGACATTGAGCAAGAGTAACTTGTAAATTGCTTCCAGCGACTTCGAGACAACAAGGGAACAAACAACTATCAACAAGCATTACACTCGTTGCTTCACACGAAAACAGTTATGAGACTGAAGGGATCCTGACAGGCAATTGGAAAGCATTCCTTTTTATGCTAATTTTATTGTATTTTAGACCAATTTTCCATGATTTAAAATGTGCGATGTAATAAAGAGCTGGAATGCCTTCTTTTGTCATAATATTTCACACCCAAGGCCTCAGAGCACTTTTGTGAATCAAACTCTGCAATAGTTTTGCAAAGCAAACGGTTTAGGAAGCGAAGAACTGGAAATAGAGGGCAGTTTTCAGAGCTGTTGGTGGTCACAAAGCAGCCTATAACAAAACCGAAGCAGCGTCCGAATATCTGGCCTCCCCGGTCCTGTGCCGGGACTACAGGCTCTTTCCTTCCTCAGGCAGACATCTGATGACATCCCGCTGGTTCCCTTCACCCGGTGCTGGAGCTCCTCACCTGCACACCCACGCTGCACTGTGCCCCGGCAATGAAAGAAATTCAGAAAGAAAGGTGAGATGGCTTCATCGAGGGAGAAAAAAGTAGGAAATGGCCAACAAAAGATTGCACATTTTGCACTATTTCAGATTCTCCCCAGGAAGGGAACAGCATCAGCTATCTTGGCACCATTGCTAACCGGACCATAACTAACCGGGACCATTTGACCATCCCAGTTCAGTTCTCATGGACAAGCAGCCCCACTCCAAAAGCCAGTTGAAACTGGCGCTGTGAGACAAAGAGCTCAAAGCCTGAGCAAACATAAAGGCTGTGCTGCTTCTTGGTGATCCCACACAAACACATATGGGTGAGGCTTTTTAGTACTTCCCTGCAAAGGAACTTGTCTATAACCATAGGCAATGGTAATGCAAACTTCATTAGATTACTGGCACGTAGCTAAAGGGCTCCAGGGAAACTACGAGCTGTTAGCTTAACTATACCCATATAGCAAAGCTCATATAACCCCCTTCCTGAGACCATTCCTCCACCACGGGCAGAATTTCCAGACAAAATAGGGAAGGAGCTGGGGCCTTTCCACTAATATAGCTTTGAGCAGAATGTTAAAAACAACTATCTGCCCATGCTTTTTCTGAGCAATAGTCAGCCCCTACACACCTTAGGCAGCAGGAGCACAACCGTACCTGCTACATGTTGCAAGGCTCTCCATACTCAGTGCATTTCAATACCGCAACGCAAAACCTCGCTAAGTACCTCTCAGGAGTTTCAGCTACTACAAATACTCATAAGCTAATCTCCCTCACAGCTTTAAAGTGTGAAAATTAATATTATCCTCATAATTTTCAGGGAAACCTCATATTGTCAAGAGAAATAGCCTGGCCAAAGCCAGAGATGAAGAGCTGTAGCAAAACTGGGACCTGACTGTGAGTGACTTTTCCCATAGATCTCCATCTTACTGCTTAGGGGGTAAGCACTGCTAGGGAAGATCACTGAAACACAAGTGGTTTTAATGTCAGTATTTCCTGAGATTTCAGTGATTATGTCTCATTTCCACCATCAGTTTAGACAGAAACTGAGCAGCCACCAGGCTGTGCGAGGCAGAAGCCTGTACCTGTATTAAACACCCTCCACACCTCAAAGCAGCACACGTACAGATCCTCCACGCCTCGAAGAGTACGAAACAGGGTGCATGCAGACGGTGCAGACGTTTGCTCTCAGCGGCTCTCAGGAATGTGCCGCTTGCGGGGCGGCTCGATGATACGCCGTCCTGCATCCAGGAGGGCTTTGTTCTCTGTGGGGTGAAACCTCAGCCTTCAGTTTATTAAATGCAATTGCAGAAGCCAAAAGGATGAGTCACAAAGCCAGTTGTGTAAGCATGCATATGATGAAAGCACAGAGGACATGCATTTTCTTCACGGAGGATTGCCTGGGTTGGTAAAGCCCTTCTGATGGGCACGGGCGGCCGGTTGGGGCATAGCCCCCATCCATCACCCCCCACCTGGTGCCAGCGAGGGCTCAGGCAGATGGCCTGTGCAGGTATTGGCAGGAAACCAGCCACAGAGCCATAAGGCAAACAGTAGGTACGGTGGCAGTAGTGGGGACACACTGGCACGCAATCTCTCCCGCATCACCAGTGATAAAGCTCTCTGTGTTGCGAGTCTGGATTTGGCCAAAAAAAAGGGGAGCTGCAAGTCCCTTCTACTTTCCTCCAATGTGGTGCTGTCTCTCCCTGCCTTGCTGGCCATATTAGCTCCCAACCTGCCTTCTCACTGCCCCTGTGCCCCAGTCTCTTTTAAAAGATAAATTAGGAAAAGAGGAAGGAAGGGGAAGAGGGATGAGCACCCCTAAAGCTCCACCAACAAAAGCTGCCAGCGCAGGACACCTTCACCACTGAGCAGATGACAAACAGCACCGACTGTGGGACGCAAGACATACAGAAGCAAGGGCTGCAGCACCTCCTGGCTCAAGCTGGGCAGCATTTTTCTGATCCCCCCAGCTCCTACTCAGCAGACTGCAAAGTCTTCTCCAGGACCAAACACCTGCCTGACCACAGGAGCCACAGAGGGGCAGGCGGTCTTTCGCTGGGACCAGATTCCTCTCTTCTGCATTGGGCCTGATCAACAGGCTTTTTCTTGGGAAAAACAAGACTGCCTGTGGAGCAGCACCAGGGGAGAGGAAAGGGAGAGCAAACACCTGCGGGTACTGCTGCTGTGGCAGAGATATCTTGACCTCAGAGAGGAACCTGCTCGAATCCCCACAGGATCTAGAAGGAAAACAAAAGCTGTGGCTTAAAATCAACTCCAGGGACAGCTGTGCCTTTACGTTGCCATCTCTCACAAGTTTCCACCCCGTGGCTGTGAGCTCCTTTGGTGGTGTAGGTAGAGCCTTGGAAAAGCGACCAGGGGTCGGATCCGCTTTGTTCTCCTCACCCAGACTGTCTCTTTTCCTTACCCCCTGCCTCCAGCCAGATGTGCTCACTGCCTCTCTCCTGCCAGCCCTTGTGTTCACCCTGGTGTTAATTCAGCAATTCAGTTCAGGAAGCTGATCCAGCTGAAATCCTCAGCAAGACAAAAAGAAGTTTCCAACCAGAATACAAGCACTGCCTTTGAACACAAAAACCTTCCTAATTTGTTTAAGAAAAATAACACAGAAGAAAGAAAGAAAGTGACTGAAGTGTCTTCATAAAAACCTCATTTTAAGATGAAGTACCATGAAAATACCGACCTCCTAACACCGTAAACTGAGTTTGAAGAGAAGATGGTGCCTTTACTGAGAGAGACATCAGGCTGTATGGAAACCATCACTGGTCTTTTAAAATAAATCAGCTGGCAAAGCTATGACGTGACCTACTTAATTTGTTGTCTTGAAACTTGACAAGCATTTAAGATTTGTTCCCAAAGCCTGGAAAAGGAGAAAACAGGAGAGGGGAGGGAATGCAGGCATCGTATCCAAATCCCTGCACTGAGACGCCGTCCTCTTTTAGACGCTACAAAAAGGCACCATGGCAGTCAGTGGCTACAGCAGTGCTACTAATGAGAGGAAAACTGGGCTCCAGCAGCCTTCATGAGGAAGTCTGGTCCATTGTCCTGCCTTAAAGCAGGTCAAACACAGTGTTTCTAGAAGAGATTTGTTCCATATATTTTGAGAATTTTCTGCTGATGGAGGTTTTGCTCCACACCTGAGCAAGCTATCTTCCTCACCATCAATTTTTTGCATAAGCCTCCTTCCTTTCTGCATCAAAGGCCATACACCCATTTCAATGGCTAGCAGACAAGGAGAGTAACGCCTTCCCTTTCTCCTTGCAGCCATCTTCTATGGAGCCAAAGGTTGTTATTGCACCAAGAACTTACTCTTGGCTCTCCTCAGCTTGCACCTTCTCTCTTGCTGTCTTCTTACTTCCTCATTTCTTCCTGTTTTACACAAAACTTGGTGCCCAAACTCATGGGGATTTCTCTGCAAAGGCATATTTTTGTGTACACATTTTTGTCCCTGTGCCCCCCATCTCCAACACACTCCTGCGCTTGTTTCAGTTTCAATGTATACTACAGAGTACACCTCCCTACTGTCAGCCCACCCTTTTGAAGACTTTCAGTAACTCATCCAGAATCCCCCTTTTCCTCTATTTTTTTATTATTTTTGTAACCTATAGGCTGCCATATTCAAAACAACAAATATGCAATAACACTCTATAGTTCCATCAAAAATCCAAAATCTTCTTGCTCTTTCCCAGGTGAGACACTGAGAAAACTCCACTGACACCACCAAGAGCACAGCACTGCACAAAAAATGTGGCCCAAGGGCTCCAGAAACCCAAGGTTTGGCAAGTATACCTTGGTGCTTTAATTAAAAATCCTTGATAGGTTTAAAAATGTTTGAGTGGGGTTTTTTTGTTTTGTTTTGTTAGGGTTTTTTTTTGTAGGGGAGAGAAATTGATTATATCTACCTGGCTGTATTTATAGCAGCTTAATCTTCTTTGAGATTTCATATTTTCTCTGATTTGATAAGATTGTGGCCCTTTAATAAGTTGAAGTATTCAGATGCTTATGACAATCTGGCACTCAAATTGTTTGCTTTAGCATTGCAGATTGCACAAGAGACATGAAAGGTTTCAGCGTAGCTGGAAAGTCACTTTTGATGAAATCACACATCGCTCCAGGGGCTGCATTCTTTACAATTTGTGCATATTGATGATATGTGTCTTCAGATGCATTTTGGCAACCCTGTGCCATTTTCAGAAATCCATCTGGGACTCAGGAACAAAGCAAACACACACGAACATGAGGAAGACAGAGCTGGCACAGCTACCGGATGGAATTTCTTTAAGGAAGCTAAATCGCTTGTTCATTTTGCTGGCAGAAAAAGATAGGAAAATGAGTGTTCCTGTTCTTGATGAACTTTGTGATATTGTTAAATCCTTCAGACAACATATAATTCATGGCAAAGCTGTGGCAGAATTCCTTTGCACTTATCCACAGTGTGGCTCTCCCCCAAAACACAGATCTCTGCCTTCATTTCATACACAAAAAGTTGCCCAGATGAACAATAGCTCTAACTTTAGAGAAAAATCTGAACACTTGCCTCTATTTTTTTGCTTCAACCCTGCCAAAATTTATTATGACTCCATCAGCTGCATAGTTTTCTTGCACTAAAAGAAAAAAATACAAAAGCAGACTCCATGCTGCGATACGGACTGGCAGATGACTTCTGATTAGAGTTTACCGGCTAATGCCTTGAGCTTTGCCATGCAAACACCAAACGGGATGGCGAAAGCGGTGCCCCATACCTGGCAATGCCCCTCAGCACCGATGTCACCGAGCAGCACTCCCAAGGTGGCACATCCCTGAGCCCAGAGCAGAATAAGGAGGTGGCACATACTTGAGCTCTGAGCACCAAGGCCTAGATCTCCTTCGTAGGTGCCAGCAAACATTTGAGTTACCCCAGCTGCAGATTTAGCCCGGGACTGCAAATCATAATTAATACCCATCCCAGCTTTGCATTTCTTCTGGAAAAGAGCAGTGAATCACTTAAGTGGAAGCCTGCAGAGGAAATCCTCAGCCACAACAAAAAGATTTCATGCTTATCTCCCCCTCTCAAGTATTTTAGCAGACAGACGGAGGATTTTCCTCCCAGTGACAACAATAACTACGCTCATTGAAGAAAAATATGTGGAACAGGAAGACCTGCATTCCTTGTGTGAAAAATAAGAGTTGTCTGTGCCAACTGCATTTTTCAGGAACAACTCATCCACATGAAGAAATGGCTGCTGCGATAGCGTCAGGACCAGTGAGGCCTATGGTAACATGCTATATAACTGACAGATGGGCAAAGTAGAGAGAGAAAAGTGGCTTCGTCTTTGTTTCTTCCAAAGTTTCCATTATTAATATGCTTCTTTGACTCACATTTGAATGACTCATGTCTTCCCCACTCCTTGCTCCCACTGCTTTGCATAGCAATTTTACCTTATTCCTAATTGTACCATTCCCAAAAGTTTAGTTATTTTGTGTTTAAGAAACCCCTTGAAATAAATCTTGACATCTTGGGCTCCTCAGGGCAAGGATTTGGAAAGCATGTCCTGCAATCATTTAGGCATGTACTTCACTTCATATGTAAGTCCTTAAATTAATTAAACTTACCGAAGTGGTAAGGCTTAGATGCAGTGTGGTAGTCCAGACAACAATATGTCTATTGGATTTGATTATTATTATTTTAAAAAGAGAACTCAAAGAGGAAAAAAAGGAGCTGGGAATGTTTGCTATCCTCTTCTGGAAGGGAAACGAGTGTCAAAGACACCAGCCTCACATACGAGTTAAGGAAGTGCCCACATTTTACCACATCTGGTAGTTAAAAAACAAGGACAACACATTTCCCACTCTCCACCTGACCACTATCGTCTTCAGAGAAGAAGCCCATGGACACTTCCCAGCTGCAAATTTCCCAAATTTCCCGAAGTCTTCCCCTCGCTGGTGGCATCAATGCAAATGCTTCTCCCACATCCAGTGTTTTGGCTCAAGTTGCCCATGGCTATGACACGGAAGGGCACTGCCTCCTTTAAGCATGGGTGCCATGACTCTTTTGTTTCCATTGTGCCAGATCCGCAGGACACATAGGGCAAAATCAAAGGCAGAACATGAGACACCCGTGGGCTAAATTTTGAGATGTGATTGAGGAGTGGCAGAACAGGCAGGCACTTGTAGGTGGGGGCTGCGCACATCAGCCCACTGTCAGCACGCTGTGGGGCTCACTGCACCACGCTCGCCTGGGCCAGCGGAGGAGGGCATTCGGCGCCAGCCGAGAAAGCAGAGACTGAGCTGTGCCAGTCTCACAGTGTAAAAACACTCAGCTCCCTTTCAGCCATTAAAATGAATGAAGAGCAAAACTGTTTGGATAAACATCAGCCAAAAGAAACCTTGGAGGCAGTCAGAAGGCTACTGCTTCATACAATATAGACCATGTTTCCAAATACAAATATTACACTTGGCAAAGACACTCCTTTGCTTCATGAGTTATGTTGCATTTTTTGTTATGTTTAAGTTTGTGCAAGAGGTATAAATAGCTGGACTGGTATTAAATGAGCTTTTCATTTTTTTTGCAAAATATCAAAAATGGTCCCAGCTCTTCACGGAACAAACACACACTATATTCTTCTGTCTGAATTTTCGTTGCTAATTACAGAAAGTACCATGTAACTGAAAAACAATGTTCAAAAGCCAGACGTGAAAAATACAACTTTCCTATATGAAGTAATTTTTTAGAAAGCTGTCTGGAGAAGGGCATCTGGTTCACCATATAATTTACATGTGTGCATACATGCTTATTTGCCCAACAGAATAGTAATTAGTTTTTGCTCGCACTATGCTATGACATGAAAAGCCCTGTGTCCAAGCTGAGGAAAAGTGAGTGAGACAGAGGGACTCAGTTTTGGTCTTTGGCCACAACTGCTTTGGTTGATCTTGTATTCCTCAAAAGCAATGTTAACAGGCAGTCCCAATTACAGACATACAGACACACAACTACAGTTTCTACTGCATACAGCTCCCCTAGCAAACCTCAGTGACCATCCATGCCTCTCTGTCTCATCATAAGAAGGTACTACAACCTGGAGGCCCACAACGCCCACTGTAAGCCTATTTCAGGTTAACTTTGGCAGAAGCACACCTGGGGTTGGAGATTAAATTCTTCAGTGAGAGGCAGCAAGTTACTTTAGGTGGTTATTCATCTCAAACTCAAACACAACCACATACTAATCACCAGAACACACTGGAGGCCAAATGGCGCTTTTATTTGTTCTTCGATAAATCTAAACGTGCATAAACACGAGAGCACAGCAGGGCCCTGACTAGCCAAATCCCCAGCTAGAGGGGTCCCAGCCACAGCCAGGACCTGACACTGCTTCTTTATCAGCACGACAGCAATGTCTACCTGGTTTAACCAATTCATACCTGAATGGATAAGCAAGTTACTTTTAAAGATGGATATGAATCAAACTACCCAACAGTGATGCAACACTAAATGACAGTCTTAGATAAACCACAAAGAGGAGTTAAAATACACCATTAGTTTAGCATTGCAAAGGACTTGCAACTTCAGGCAACACAAAGGGCTGCCTATTCCCACTGAAAGTCAATATTTACTTCCATTAAAAAAAACCCTCATCAAATACTCCCAAGTGTTGCAGAAGTGTTACAAGACCACCATACCAATAGAGCAGGCATCAACTGAAAATATGAGGGTATGATTAATCCTTCTGCATCTCCCAGGTCCACAGCAAATGCATATTGCATATTCTTTACTTACAGAGGGGATAAAGAGAGTGACACACTAAATCCTCTGCTAAACCAAAGAGCTTTTGCTTGTGGAAGGCCTGAACGCTCACCACGTACATCTATTATTTAACGTGCTGTGCATCCA
This sequence comes from Tringa tobata, assembly GCA_033628505.1. Classification (NCBI taxonomy): domain Eukaryota; kingdom Metazoa; phylum Chordata; class Aves; order Charadriiformes; family Scolopacidae; genus Tringa; species Tringa tobata. The sequence goes on from JAHREE010000280.1 coordinate 11,291,204, forward strand.
TTCTTCTGACCTCAGCAATCATACGAGAGCAATCAAGGAAAGTCTCACCTGCACAACTGCCTCTGAGGCTCAAACATTAGGTCAAATGCTGCAGATTAACAGCTGAAGTACAAAATTAAATCCAAAGCCATCTTCTCCTGTAACCCCTCATGGTTTTGCTGATTATTTCTGGTTATTTCTCCTTGTACCAATGTAGGAAAAAATATTGACCACCACTTATACACTGGCTGACTGAACAGAGTAAGAATTACTTTTTAAAAACCCACAGAAATGTCGGTAATTTTAGCTCCTGAAAACACTATACAGTAGCTGTTGAGCATTTCAGGAAGTGTTTGACCAGCAATAACCATCCTATAGCAGCGTGGCCAGTCTTATTGGAAGGCTTCTGTTCATCTTGTAATGGTTCTTGACCTCATTCTCAGTTCAAATCTTTGGCTGTGATAAGTAGCTTGTTTTTCAGCCACCGTGATAATCCCCAGCAAACATACTTAGAAAGAGAAGAGTTAGACTTACCCAGCTTTGTACTCATTTTATACAAAAAAAGCAACTTCCAAAACAAAGGTGTGGGACAAAGCAAACACACTGTGAATAAGAGAAGAGCCATTCCCTGCATTTGCTTACTGCCACTCCTCATTTGGAAAAACTTATATTTTTAACACCACAGAATTAGTACAGGGTGGTGAGCCCCAGGCTGTCATTAGAGGCTGCCAAATGAACCAACGTCCCTTGTGTCTGTAAGTAAATAGGGGTGTACGAGTGTTGAATAAACAAACAAACAGAGTGGGCAGGGGTGTCTTTTGGACACCAGCATTGGTCAGTGGAGTAGGAGTCAAAAGAAACCCTGTGCTATTTTCTCTCTGCATTCACACCAGACACTGGTACGGAGGCTGTGAGTCCCTATCTGGACTAGTGAGATCAGTTCAGTTACCTGTTTCATTGTGATTAAACCCATCGAAAGATCTCCTCCTGCTCTCAGACAAGGCCCTTGCAGTAGCATTGAAGAAGCACAACACGAAGGAAGTTCAGCCTCTGGATGAATTACTTTGGTCAGCGAGATTCCTCTACAATCCAGGCAGATGGTGGCCTCTCCAGAGCTGCAAAATGTATAAGCAGACTTTTTAACAGGTTTTGCTTGCACAAAGCCATATCGCAACAGCAGCTGGACCTGGGAGCCCTCCTGTCCAACCATGGGCAAGGGAAAGCATCTGGGGCTGCAAAGCCACTTTCTGGAGTAGGTCCAGCGTGACGTGGAGGAAGAGGCATGGTCAGACAAAACTGGGTAAACTGTACCAATGTACTGTGTACCAGTTTATAATTCACATACAGACAAATCTGTGTGAATGGTATGAGCTCTGTGCCTGCCCATGCACGGTGACTTCAAATATTCTCCTCTTAATAAAGCCCTGGGAAGTTAAATGCAAATCAGGCTTGTGACACCTGTCTGATGGTGGCCTTGCCAGACAAACTTCCCTGCATTTGTATGCAGAAACAAAAATACCATCCTTCATCTCTTCGCCTCCACAGTGCCCACAAAAGCCTACCAGCTTTTCTACTAAAACTGAAGTCTTACTCATGCATAAAGGAGAAAAAAAAAAAAGACAGACTGAGGAAAATACACTACGACGTACACAGACTTGGCAAATGCCGGTTTTGGTTTCCATGTGGGGAACAGGATAGCCCAGCTAGGGTAAGTCCCTTGCTGTTCTCTGGGCCCTCCTACTGGTTTATTTATGGTAGCTGTGATTCTGCTGAAGATTTCATTTTCTTATTCACATAATTTTCCCCACCTCCTTACTCCACCTTCACCCCAAATCCAAAATTGTCCTTTACTTTAAAGCCAGATCACTTCCTCTCCTTAGCTAAGATAGTTCTGCTAAGAAAAAGTATGACCTTAAATATGCTTTGACTTTGTTTTTTATGCTTACTATGGATTGGATTGAAGAGATAATATTAAAGCTTTCTTATTTTTAAAATGTAAAAGCACTATTGCACTAAACACACCCATCAAAAGACATACTGCTTTCACTTAGATATTGTTACCATAAAAATCTTTCTAAATGACCTGCAGAACTGCTGACTGTGATTGTCACACAGGCAGCAAGGACAAAGAACATGCCAGGCACAGGGATATTTTTAAATCACAATCTAAAGGTAGAAAATAAGTAACAAGCTACCAACTCTCTGTTGACACCCCCACTGCTGTACACCTTTCCAAGGAGTTACTGCTTCTACAGACAGACTGCCCTGAGATTTTTTTCTCCCCCACTTCTTTGTGTAAAATAAATAGGTGAAAGCAGCCCATAGCCTCCTTCCAGCACAAAGTGGATTCTCAGTTAAGAAATAGATGTGGGACTTGTGTTCCCTCATGTTTGCAGTGGCTGTTGCTTTTCAGACGTAAGATGTTTGTTTTCGAAGGGATGGGAGTTTTCCCCCCCATACATAGACATCCCTCTGGCCATGCAGTCATGCACCCATGGGCTGCCAATCACTCCTGCACCTCTAACTCTTGTAGATTGTGCATAATCTGAGAAGATTTAGAGGTTTTGCCCAGGGTGGCTCTGAAGCAGTTTATTGCAAAGCTCTGCTGGCCGTCCCAGGTGGGCACGAGGTCTGTTAAGCAGTTTGGAAGAAGTTTCCCTGCATAACTCAAAGGCATCATTCAACTAAAGCTAAACACTTGCCTTCTTTATCCTCCTGAAAACTGTTCTTGTTTCTACACCAGGGACATGCGTTCATTCAGGTTACTTAAATTTAGCATCTTGTCAGAAATCTCCCAAAGGTCTTGCATTTCGCAGAGGCGGATGGTGCTATGAAAACACAGGAGCTGCGTAGCCGACCAGGGGTGGGCATCACCCCCCTGGGACGCCTGATGGCCCCTCATATTTCCTGCACTTTCCTCCATGCCATGGAGCCACGTGGCTCCAAACTCCAACATGTTCACGAGTTAGTGGCATTTCTACGGGAGAGCATTAGGCAGCCATGATTTAGCTGGTGAGGAAGTAATGATTTATAATAACATTTGAAGCAAGTCATTAAATATGACCCCCTCATTGCAAACCCCATGCTGAGCAAGGTATTTTTTTGCAAATGATTTACCAGCAAGCTCTTCGTACTTCTGCCTAGTAGTTTTTCCATAGCTGAAGTCAGAATCACTCATATTTCCCAAGCCCTGGTAGCACTTTTTTCTTCAAACTGCAAAGACATCTCAGAGCTCCTGCAACTTGGTTAGGGTAGCTCAGCAAAGAGGCAGAATTTGGGGCTGCTTGAAGGATGTAGCTGCGTTTTCTGATCTGAACTTCACTTTGTTAGAAATATAACCCAACCCCAAAGCTTCTGAAGTGAAAGCAACTCAGTTTTATTTTTCCTCTTTTTTCCTCACCTACAAGGTGCTCTGCCAATTCCACTCCTCATTCTTCTCAACCTTCCAACGAAATGTCATCCAAGCATCACCTAGAAATACACTCAAAGCTGTGACTGGCACTTGTCTCTTTACAACCCAGCTTTTCGGGAAGAATTTATCCCAGACCCTACAGCCACATCCATCTCAGGCTGCAGAAGTGCAGAGTATCCTGCAGGAGGCTGGAAATTACACAGCAACATCAGGCAGTTGTGAAAGCACCCAGCAAACCTACTGCTGTCAAAACCCAGTAGAGCAGCCTGCCTCCCAACAGAGGCTGCAGCAAGAGAGCAGGGGGGACCAGCTTTCTTATTCCCTTCTTTTAATTCCCAGAAGGAAAGTCTGCTTTAATAGCAGGGAGATCAGACTGTTGTGCTGCTGCCTTAATGTTAACAAGCCGCTGGTTTGCAGTGACAGACCCGAGACAGTCCCAACGCTGTGACAAGGGATATAAAAAATAGAAGGTTGCTCTTGGGGCACCCAGCTAACTACTGTTTCATTCTCTCTGCCTGACATTGATGAATCTCTACCTTCCATCTAACCAAAGAAGGCATACTGCTCTTTTCTGAACTCTCAACTACAAAGCCAAGGTGTTGCTAAGGCCAAAGTGGGTCCCTGCCTGCGCTTGAGCACCCAAAACCCACAGCAGTCCTACATCTGCTAAGTGCCCATGCCTTAACTTGTGCAGGGAGAATTTCTGCTGGGGGCTGCCACTCTTCCTGGGATGGCTGTACCCCGACTCGGGCCAACCCAACTCAGACCATGCCAGAGGGCAGTAACGGAGCACCCGGACATGTTCTCCTTTGTGGGGAAACCTCAAATCCTGCTTGCCCATCCTTCTCCGGGAGTGGGCACCTTCAACATGAACCTGCAGATACACCTTTTCAGGGCAGAGAAATCTGGGAATCTGAAGCTATTGCTGCAGTGTTCATATCCCACTTTTCCCATCGTGAATAAGTTCCACTCATAATCTTCTCAAAGGCATTTATAGTTTTGCAACATCTCATATCCCAGTCCAAACTCCCACTGAAGTCCATGGAAGCAATCTATCTTGCATTATGTCAGCTCCGGGCCAGGCTTCAGTCTCCAAAGGACAATCACAACTGAAGATAAGCAAACAAGCTACACAGTTTTGTTTGGTTTTGCCTTTTAAGTATAATTTTTCATCTGTGTAACTAGAACTGTTCCTTCACAAATGAGGCTGGATCATACTACATGCTGCATTTTATAGCATGAGAAACAAAATACCAGCATTTATTTAGCTAGCAGATTTCTTTTGCCTTTTACGGCGGCAAAAAAAAACAGCCTCCACCAAAAAATGAGAATCTTTACTCTCATCATAAAGAATACTGCTCTCTGACATTCTCAACATCTGATGTCCCTTAAGATAGAACATACTTAGAAGACAAAACATAAGTATGTACAATGAATAAAGTCTCATTCTTGCTTTAGGACTAGGCTACATATAAAAGGTATCAATACCAAAAACATCCAATATTTGATGTCAAGCACTGGATGCTCTGTAAGCCTGTTCATACATATACCACAAGCAACTAGAAGAAGACAACACTTTCTAGGCAGGTGGAAGAAGACAACACTTTTAAGAAGGCAGATAATAGTTTCTTTGATGCAGAAAATCATATAAACCATACAAGGGAAAACTATTTGCTTGTGAGCATGTTTATAACCTTACTTTTTTAAATGGCTCCAGCTTTGGACAATTACAGGCAACTGAAACTGCCCTCGTTGATGCCAGCCTTATTAAGGCTTAGTGCAAGCTATGCAGCTGCTCAAACACAGCCTCAGAGTTGAGCCCAGCATGTACGGAGCCACCAGGGAGATGACTGAATTTACTGGCGCTCAGCGTTGGGCTCTAGGTCCTTAAAAATAGAAAGAAGTATGTGTTGAATTTCAAACTCCCCAAGCAACACAGTTTATGCAAAGACTGCTTTCCTTTCAGTGTCTTTACAAAGCCAGGCTGGGAAGCAGACCTGCTCTCCACAGTTGTGTGCCAGGCAATCACACAGCAGTCACAGCTCTTTGCTAACACCTAAAGAACAACAGGAAGGCTTAATCCTAAAGATGCATTCCCAACACCCCGGGGAAAAAACACAGCAGAGATTTTGTATACGAAGGCACAACAGGCTGATGCTCTGCCCAACTCAGACACAAGCCGTGCTCACTCACACCTTCACTCTCAAGCACCCTAGTAGTGGAGGGGGAGGAAGGGATGTGGAGCCGCAAGTTGTGGTGTTACCACGTGTTAAATTCCAATAGTGAAACAGTGTCACTGTCTGTGGTACCCCCCTGTGGCCAGGTCTGACATAGCAATCTCCATGCCACCTGCCACATTTCTTCCATCGCAATCTCCCTGCACTTCTTCATCCATATCAAATCCTGTGCCACCTGCAATACTACTTCACCTCTAGTGATCTCCACGCCACACGTTCATCCATAGCAACCTCTGTGCCACCTGCAACACTTCTTCATCCCTCACCATCTCCATGCCACGCATCCTTCCGTAGCAACTTCCAACCCACCCATAGCAATTCTTCATCCTAGCAATCTCTGCACTGCCCTTGATCCTTGGCTCCTGGTTTCTGAGCACTGCCCTCAAGTGAGCACAAGACTCCTATGGGGCCGGACCTGCTCCGGCACAGGGCACAGCAGCCTCCAGCTCTGCTGCTCACTGGAGACTGCCCAGAGGAATGGAGCTGCCCTTTCCGCGGCTCTCAGCTGGGCAGCTTTGTAGAGATGGCTCCTGCCTCTTTCCACATCTTATAATCCAGCAGCTCCTGTAGCTCCCCTCCAGCTCTGTGTGTGCAGCGGTGAGGGCCCACAAGCCCCCCACAGCCACTGTGCATCCCCAGCCACCTACACCTCCTGTTTCCAGCAAGCACAGCTCCTGTCACTCCTTGGCAGGCTGCCGCTGGCTGCACCCAGCATGGCAGGGCAAGTCTGGGCTGGGAAACAAAAGGAAAGGTGCAGAGGGTTTTCCTCCTCATCTCTGCCCAGATCTGCAGCGTGCTCAGCAGACACGTGGCACTCCTGATTTTGGAGGATACTGAAGACGCAAGGGAGCCCAGGGATGCAGTTTTACCCAGCGGGTTTCAGAAGCAGGCAGCTGGTGCACCAGGCCCCATGACCATCATTTCTCTTCACAGTCCAAGTGGAAAGGCTACTCTTGTTGCTGCTGGGCTGAGGGGGGGGGATTTTTCTTTTTAGCCTTTTTTCCGATATGGCAATGCAATGCCAACAGATGGAGCTGTTCAGAGCAGAGACTGCTCGCTTTGGCAGAGCACCGAGGAAGCAGCGGACAAGCATGGAATTCTAATTATTAAACATAATGAGAGATGAATCATCTCCAAGCAGGGGACAAACTCTATTTACTATGCTAAAGTGAAAAATAAGTCTGTCAACAAAGCTATAGCCGAGAATGGAGGAATCCCAAGATGTCTCCATCTCTGCATGTGAGGATGTTCTGTCCCAGGAGAGAGGAAGGGCTCATCACACCCCTTCAGCAGAGGGCTGGAACCTCACGGCCCTGTGCTGGACTCACATCATCACTCACCAGAGCTTCAAATCGAAAGGATACATTGTGCAGGACTTCTTCCTTCCCACCAGCCTAATTCTAGAACTTCAGTTACAGAACACACTGGCATGTCACAGAGCTTCCCCCCATCACCTCCTTGGAGTTGGATCAAAGTCCTCAACCCTCTTCCCTAAACTGAGGCCACAAGAGCAGCATGAAGCCTCCACAGCTCACCAGCAACCAGGGACGTGTTACAGGCTATCAAGAGGACAGGAAAGAGTAAACCACAGGTGACCCTTCTTGGATTTGTGCATGTATGGACAGTGAAATTGAGAGCTGCATCATTTCACCAGGGAGCAAACTGCTAAATCCAGTCAAATGTTGTTGCTTTTTTTTTCCTGGCATGATGGACCGAAATAAAATAGATTTGGTATCCTCACTGACACATGCCTGACAAAGAACAAGGTCTTGCAGCCTGTCTGCCAGTGAAATACAAATAATTAGAAAATTTCAGATGAGATGTCAGCTCTCACTTGAAAGACTTTTGCCCTTTTTTTATTTTCAGGTAAGGAGAATTGATTAGTTACTAGGCACGGGAAAAGGGCTTGTGTCTTCTCTCCACCCACATGAAAGTTTTCAACAAAGAAGAAACAAAAGATTATGGGGTCTTTCTAAGCTCTGTTCCAAAAAGGCACTGTACCTACTTTTCTATAATGGCTACAGAATTTTTCATGGCAAGATTACTGGAACATTGCATTGTTCTTAGCAAAAGCACTGCACATGCACTAATGGAAGGACATCTCTGATGGAGAATTTATGGGGCAGAAAAAATAAACTGCATCAGAACAGAAAGCAGACACGGATCCTTTGTCACCTTCACCAGCTCCACTGTTGCCAGCAGGGATGCGCTGGCTTCTTCAGGTGATATTCAGTGTGGCATTACATTATCATGCAGCTGATTTTTACCAGCTGTGAAAAATCTGAGCAATAAAAAAGGCAAATTTGCTGGGGGAAAAGCCCCACCCTTTTGCACCAACCTAAAAAGTTCTAAATCATGAATCAAGCTATTCTGTAATCACTGGAACAAACAATGCCTGGCTTCTTGCAGATTTGTGCCAACTGGAGCTCGCAGCAACCTACATTTTAACACTAACTGGGAAAAAGTCCTGCTGGGATCCTCAAGGGACTCATCAGTCTCCTTTCAATTCAGGAACTTACTGTAGTTCTTTATTCTGTCTTACCACATACATTAATTTAATTGGGGAAACTTAATTGTTTACGCTCTGTTAATAATATTGGACAACTGATGCCGTTGGGGGAAGCAAAGAAAGAGGAACAGAGAAGAGTGGAGAGAACAGGACACAGAGATGGATGTACGTAAATACAGCACACACATATCAAAACCTTATTAGCAGGAGCACACTAACCTGAACCTCAAAAACCATACCTAGAATTGCCAAATGAACAGGTAATCACACTTACTAGCCAGCCTGGCCACTAAATAAATGTTAAAATGTAGTTTACGGAGAATACTCTGACTTATTTAAAATGGAGGCTTCAAGTGTTTTCTCAGGTACCAAATTATTCTGCTGACTCTTGGCAGTAGTTCACTGCTAGAAGGAGCAACAGCATCAGGGTGGTGGAAACAGGCTCTAGTACTCCTGGTACCATGACTGCAAACTGTCATGCTGTCATCCTGAAGAAAGTGTATGTATCCTCAGGGCAGGGTTTAGGCAAGGGTGAGCAGTACAGTGCAGTGTTTTGGGCTAGGGGGAAATCAGGTCATGTTTTCTTCGCTAAAAAGGAAGCCTTACTTATGTGTCATTTATGTCTGTGATTCATTCTACTGCACTTATATAGATGAAGGACTAGAATTTGAACTGGGTTGAAGACAAAGAACAGGGGTTACTTGAGTGCTGAAACCCAA
>JAHREE010000280.1:11300178-11393954 GCA_033628505.1 Tringa tobata
TTTATTTTCCTCACCCCTCGCTGCCGGGCGCTGTTTTGTCCCTATTCTTAAAGCCGCTTTCCCCGAGGCGCTGCTGGTGTCATGGAGGGTCTGGGTCGTGTCCTGAGGCGCAGCCGTTGGAACCAGCTGGAACCGGCCGGAACCGGCCACACCTGGCGCGGGGCGGCCCCCGCCTCTCCTCACAGGCCCCGGCCCGGCCCGGCCCTCCTCAAAGCACCGCACCCGAGACAAAGGAGCTCGCTTTTAGCCACAAAAACGTGAAGAAGCAACGTTTTCAAATACGGACAGTTTGATCTCGACTTTAAATTCAATCTCCTCTGGCCCACGGGGACAGGAGGTTTCACACAGCGTCACACTGCCCGGCAGTATCACTCAGATACAACTCACAAGTTTAAGGAAACAATTCTAAAAAATACATTTGACAGGATTTCAATGAGGGCTGGTATCATGGTTTATTGGCACTTAGCCTTGAACGCGGGGGTTTCGCCACTGCCGAGTTGTGTGGCAGCAAACCGAAATCCTTGCTGATGCCTGTGCTGTGTCTATATGGATGTACCCTCTACCATTCAAACACACGCACCCAAAGTCAAACCAGGGCTGTGGAAACGATCACCTTCAGGAAAACTGTCTAAATTATAAAACTATGCCAAGAGCTAGCACAGAGCTCCCTTTGGAGCAGTCATCGCCCGGCTGTATCAGGAGTATTTGCCCAGAAGAGCCTGTGGTTTGATCCTGCACACCCACCAGATATTCCCAGATAATCTAAAAAATAAGCGTGAGTCAGCAAAACATCTTGCACCACCTCATTTCTGAGGTCTCCAGTGTTGACACAAAGGGACATGTAATAGTTGAGCCCTCTAAAAGAAACACCTCCAAGGGTGGCATCCTGGCTCTGCCAAAGCTGACAGAGGAGCTTGAAGTGCCCTGGCTGGGGAACAGGATCTCACTTCAAACATTTGCCTTCACACGATGCTTTCTGAAAACTGCATTTTAACAAATTTAAAAGGTCTGGTTTTTGAGGAAGATGAGTTCAGTTAGTCTCTTTCAGTATGTCTATGTGGATACTTACAGCAATATAACAGCATAATAAATTGGGAAAGCCCAGCCTAAATATCTATTACGAGATATTGTAGGCTCCAAGAGGGATGGTGAGATAAGCTATGGGGACTCCTCCTCTGTGAGCTCCCCTGGATGTCTGGCTGACATACACCTGCACACTGTGTATAGAACAGCCATCCATACCCAAAGGTGCAGAGACTAGTGAGGGTTAACTATGCAAGGACGTGACGCCCATGGTGTTTAGCTGCCCTCCAGGATGAGCACTGAAACCGTAACTTCACAGCTGTTTCCTCTCTGGGTTGATTATATTATGAGCAGGTTGGATCCTGCCACCTGTGCCACATTTACACCTGGCAATCACTGGGACTGGTGAACATGGCTCTTGGTGTCCCTCAGATGCCATTCAAGAAACAAGGAAAAGCAGCTGCTCCAGACTCTTGTAGCCTGGACCCTAAGGGCACCATGTTTGCACATTTACACTCTCCGTCTGTACAGTTTCAGCAATTCCTATGTCCAATTTCTAATAATCTGAGGGAGACTACAGTTCTGACATGCTCGTTGCCCACAGGGGTTACAGGCAACCCTTGAGACCAGCAGCCGAGAGGTGGGAGCCACTTACAGTCACCACTCACCTACACTGTCTCTTGTGTAACACATATGGGACACAAGGGTTGGCTAAAAGTCTTGCTGGGGTAGCTGACATTTCTGTACTGGGACAAGGAAAAGGGGAAGAGCAGGATATTGCCTTGCAAGGAGCTGCGAACTCAAGAGTTGGTAAAGGAGCATAGGACATAAAATAAGAGTAGGGCAATGCTGTCACACAGTAGACTTCTAAGGCAAGTGAGGGTATTATGGTTAAGGCAGAAAGCCACAGGAAAGTGGGTCTCACTGCATCTGTTGCTCATGTGTTTGCTACCATTTTTTATTTGGTTCATTAGGCAGACAGGACCAAGTAACAAGACAGGCATTTATTGTGTTCAAATAACCATTAAGTGATGCTAATGATCTTTATGGGGATTTATTGCCCAGGTTATGTGGGAGATAAATGCTGTGTCACTATACAATCTAAAGCAATAATACATCTTGTCCATGTACAAGTCCTCCTTATCTCTGTTATCTCGTAATGGAGTGAATAATCAAGCATAGGGCTATTAGAGCAGAACAACCTCCCACAAGCTTTCCTGTAAAGCCTGAACAATAAGAAAAAAGGTAAGTTCTATTAATCAGTAGTGCTATCTTTAGACCCCCTACAGGAGTCATTTACCACAGGCTATTGGTGATGTCAACTTCCATATAAAATCTCAATACAATTTTCTGCAAGTTGTAGGTTCTCAGCATTTCTTGGCAACTCTGGATTCTGATATGAGGCAGTTGCACTTTCTCAACTCGCCTGCAAGGCATCTACAAAAACCTCTGCTGACACTCCATGCTAAAAGCCACAGAAAATCTGTGTTTATCCTCACTTTCCGTAAACCAAAATGAGTATTTCACATTAAAATCCCAGTCAGGTATAACGTAACAATTTATACTCCATCTCTGCAAATATCCCTTAAAAGATGAGCTGTGAAGGATATATCAATTCTTACCTAGGTTTCATGGAAGTTCTCACAACTATTTCCTCTTATTCCTTTTCTTCTTTCCTTAAAAAATATTTTTGTTTTCCCTTTACCCACTTTACATTGATTCCTGTTCTCCCCTGCTAGAGAAGTTTCTTTGTATACTCTGCTTTCTAACAAGAGCCTTCAAAGCCAACAGTTTTGGCTTCTTTTTCTAGGCTCTGCCATTAACTTACATTTTAAGTAATGAGAACAGTTAACACAACCATGCTAATAACCCTGGACTTGTTACCGACTTTGCTTCCTCTTAGGCTTGCTTCTTCTTTAACAGCATCCTCCACATTGTCCTTTGCAGGTGAGCGGCTGCAGTTTACATAAAGCAGGTCCCCTCTTCCTCCTCAGTCAAATCTCTTGTATTTCACGGCGTTTCCAGTGGTTAATGCACGAGCAGAGCATACCCTTCATACCTACAGAACATACAGAATGGAGTTCAAATCACCTCTAAGCTTTTTTTTGGTGTAACAGACCTCTCCATGACTTGCCCAACTGCAGCCCCGAAAAATGTATTAGGTTTGTTTTAGGCTATTACAAGCTTCTAGCAGCAAAATTTATTATGGCAGAAGACTGACTACTCAGGCACCAACCTGTCTGCTACAAAATACTCTAGGGCACGTAATTGTGTGTTTGAGTATAAAATCAACATTATTCAAATTGTATTTATATGCATTTCATCTGGTTGCCCTTCCTTTATAATTTTAGCCAGCTATTGCTGTCAAGTGTATAATTTCCTCTTGGAGTGTATCTGCTTATGCCAGTGGCAAGGGTTAGTCATCACGTACGAGAGTTTACAGACAACATCATTGCAAAGTATGTTTGTCCTCACCATTTATTTTTCGTAAGTTCAGAATATAACAGAATTAGACCCATAATTAAAGTACTGCAAGATGTTTCATTGGCTTAAGTGGGAGTTGGATGATAGGAAATTCTGCTTCTGCCAGTCTTCATGATTTCTGATACAGAAATTCATATGTGCTAGCAATTTTCTTCTTACAAGTACCTTAGGTAGGTGATCAGCTCTGTACCTGGCTTGTGATTCTCAAGTCAAAAGAATCCTTTTTTTTCCCCTCCTCTACCTAAAAAGAGGGAAGAAAAGTTGAACAATGAAAAGACACACTGCTTAATTTCAAACCATGATTCCTAAGCAGCTTCCTGAAGAAGCCTGGCTTTTTTGACACCACCTCCCACCCCCCAAATTATATTTGATTGGAGTTTTATATAGACAGAAAAGTAAAATAAAAGAAAAACATGTTATCTGCTGAGTTATGATTTTATATATGTGCATGTATGTATACACATAAGTAAGATTTCGAGATAGTGTGGGGAAAAAATCATATGCTAGAATCCAAATCTCCAGAGGGGAAGAAACAATTTATCGATTTACATTTTACAAGCTATTCTGCCATCTTTATTCCATGAAAGAGTGAATTTATGCCAAAGTTTCTATGAAGTCGACACTGAAAAGCACTTTTTAGAAAGAAAGCAGGCTAACACTGTTACTTTACCTTTTCCAAAAACAATCGCATTTTCAAATGTGGGCATGTACAAACCCATACACATGATCTCCAATTTTTCACTCACTACATAGTGAAGCACCCACACAATCACTGAATGCTGCATGTTAGAGCAATTGTAATGGCTGTGACAAAACAGCTTCTTTGTTACAAGATTTCTGAAGGGGTGTAGTATAGTTCTTTGTTTCATCAGACCATGAGTGTATCACTGGGGATCCAGTCTGATATCTCAGCACAAGCTATTTCAAGACAGATGCATTCCACTTTTGTGTTTCTGTCTGCAACCTGGAAAGCCTCTGTTTCATATTATTTACAGAACATTATTATAGAAACTATTATCTTCAACTATAAGACTACATTGATGTCACAATTAAAAAAAAGAAAAACACACAAAGATGACGGTATCTCAGTGTAAGATGTAACATAATAGTGAAAATGAACTCAGACTTTAAAAAAAAAATTTATTAAGTTTTTTCCATGAAAGATTGGTACTACAATCAATGTAACCATTTAATCAGTCAAGTATGTCTGTTATAGGCAGGCACAACATTACAAAACAGGCAAGTACAATGCCCGTTTAAGCAAATACAGTCTGAATATCTATTCATCCACTATTTCTGAAAACAGAATTATCAGATATCCACCAGGGAAAAAAAATGGACTATTTTAGTTTCTCTTTGGCATACTTATCAGGACAATGAATTAATTACAAAAGTCTTCTATTGCTGCCAGTGCTGTGAGGAAAAAACTACTAAATGGAAGATTGTATGTCAGAACTCACTTTTAGGACTCGGGCAATCTGGCTAATGTATCAGAACTGGTGACAAATGACAGTTCAGCTGCCAATGCTTCACAAGGCAGACAAGGATTACATTGTTTTATAATGCAGTTTTGTTGAAGGTATAAAAAGAATTACAGTAAATTTATGCACAGTACATACATATTACACACAGTTATATAAATACCCATGCTGTGGCTGGACTTTAGGAAGTTGCTTTATCAATAAAAAGCTCGTGTCAGACCTCCCAACATCCATTTAATACACATTGCACTTCGCATCCAGTAATATGTTCATTTCTGTACCTCTCTTAAAAATAGATTTAAAACAGAAGCGAAGAATAATATCGAATCTTTCCATAAACTTTGTTTTCTTATTTACATTGTAATATTCCATTATACATAAAGACTGCGTTACGATAACATTATCTTCATAGAGCTTTTTGTAATACATACAGCTTGAAGCTATTAACATTTTAGTTTGGAAACAGAGATATGACCTATAAGACTATTTAAAAACAATTCTAGCCTTAATTTTCCTCTAGTTTGTTTCACTGAAACCATTCTTTGACACAAAAAAAATCCTCCTTATTGGGGAGGAGAAAGCCAACCCATGTTTAAACCACCTCTGGATTTCCTTAAACCACTGAGAAACTTAGAAACCATAATAATTTTTGCATAATTATATATCCACTTCAAAGGCCCGTTACTTTTAAATTTAGAACATGAATGACAATTGTGACCATATATTTAATTTTTTTTTTTGTTTTGAACTTTCAGTTGTTTTTCAAACATGAAACAATGAAAACGCAATCATTATTCATACATAATCTTTGCACAACTGGGAAGAGTTCCTATTTTATTAAGGAAAAAATGAACATGCACACACCCCCATTCACAGAGTGAGAACATAAACTACAGCAGCACTTGTCTCAAGTTATGTTGCACATGGTTGCAATACGGGGTATAAAACAAAGAGTAGAATTTCCAACATCTGTTAAAACACAAAAAACTTATTGTACAAAAAGTCATTCACATTCTTTGCAATGAAGTGAGCAATCAGCTGTTGGTTCAGCTCTCTGGACTCTCCAGCCGGCAAACTCCTCCTTCTATCGCCACGGACTGTCCCGCCACGGCTCCAGGAGGAAGTCTTGAGATGTGAGTCTGTGGAAAAGTCAAGAGAGTACTATCGAGTGAGAAGGGAGGCAAAATTATGCAGGCACAAAGCAGGCTTGTAAGTATTGAACAATTAAGCTGCTCCATCACTGAAGTCTGAGGGCAAACTATAAAGCAACTTGAAAAGCTGCAAACAACTGGGATTTTTTTTTTTATTTTGTTTGTGCTAATGTTTAACACATGAAGAGAAGGACCATGACAGATGTGTAGAAAAGGTAAACTGGATGACCCAGTGCACTGAAAGTAGAAGAAAGGAATATCCAGTGAGAAGACAAAAGAAAAATAACTGTGGCATTCCATGGTTTATAAGTCTATTTCTTAGGGAGATTCAAAACAGTTCAGTAGTGCATACAGAAATACACCTTACAGAAATCTTAGACACAATAAACTATGTGACAGAGATAAACTAACACGGCAGTTGCCTTATGCTCTGAAATGATAAGGATGCAAAGAAGAAATTTCTCTGCATAAAACACCTACTCATCCAACTAAAAAAACCCAAAAGCTTCCTAAAATATTTGTTGCCAACTGTCAAATAAATGGACCCAAAAAGTGAGTTTAATGCTGTTTCTGTTAACAGGCATTTTTTCCATGGAGAAGTTTTAAAAGCAGACCTTTGAGATCGCTCTATAATATTTTGGCCACAAAGTAAAAGCCAGAAAGTAGGTGCGTGTGTTTGTGTACAGAAAAATTCATCTTATAACTCTATTGTAACTCAGTGACACTAAAAATCTGTGAAAGATCCTTTATATTCTGAGGGGTATTTTATTACTGATAAGCAAAAGAATTCACTTATTAAAAGATAATTTGACTTACTGTTATGACATTTTTTCCCCCTTTGCACAGGTTTTTAATACTGTGGAAACTGCTTATGTTCTCATCCACACTGTTGATTTTGAGCTACAGCAAGAACCATTTACAGATTCATCAATTGCTTTCATATAGGGCCAAGTGGCTAAGGCAGAGTTTAAGTGAAACAAAAAAAAGGAGTCAGAAGCATGTTTCTACAAACTTGACTGTTTCCTACTTTTGGAGCTGCAGAGCGGGCTCTGGTAAAACATAAAAAAGAGCCTTAGTGAACTCCAAAGTGCAATAGGGCTGATAACAGCATTTCTGCAGGCTTGAGGCAGAACGTGGCTGTGGCAGGGACTCACCAGCTCAAGCTACGCTCCATCCTGCCTCCCACCAAAGCAGGAGCGCTGGCCTTCATTCCCCTCTTGAGTTACCAGTTTCACCAAGTGATTCATTAATGCTCAGACAATATAATGCTTAAACAATTATTAAGTTAGGATCTAGAAATGATTCCTACTACAACATAAAGCTCACAACATAGAAGTTGCAGGCATTCAGAAATTACAGCTTCCTGTGAGCACAGCCAACTACATATTTAAGTTTTTGTAAGAACATTATCCCATTTACTATATTTAAGTGCTGCAAAATGTATAATTTGCCATAAGGCAACAGGTTGTGACAAAAAGCATAGATGTAAAAGTCCAGTGAGAACAACTTGCACTAATTGAGCAGAAAGTGATTTGAGACTATAACCACAATTCATTGCATCAAAGAGACAATTTGTATCTCAGAGGCAGCTTCTTTTAATTCCTTTCTTGATAAGAATATCCTGGTGTCTGCTCTTAGGTGGTCTTGTTTTCAGTTAAATTACAGAATGAGATTTAATTAAAAACATTTAAAAGTTTTCATTTTACTGCTAAAACTTTGATCTCTGGCCTTCCTGCTTGATATATGAACATCTTCCTACTTTCAGAACAATTTTGGTTACGACCCTGATTTACCACTTCAAGAAGAAAAAATTCCTTTCAAATCTGTTACAGTTTCCCCCCAAATGTAACTGACAATTTTTGAAGATGTTATTTCATAAGTTTAAAGACAGAAAAAGAAATTTAAAAGGAAGAAAAACAAGTGGAAGAAGGGTATTTTTTATTTTATGGCCAACAGAACCAAGACATTTTTCCAGGTCTGTGAAAATTTCTAAATGAAAAGTGGGATAGGATGGCAGTGTAAAAGCAGCATGGTTTGATGGGCAGAGTAGCACATTTGAAGGATGCTGCATTAGTGAGGACTCTCACTCCGTCATTTCATTTGAGAAAAGGGATAGACGTTTAGAAATTTCTGCTTGTGAACAATGGGAAAACCCTGTCCCAGAAGGGGAAAAGGGTACTAGGCCAGGAGTTAACAAAGCTCATGGACAGAGCTTTAAACTAGAAGTTAAGGGGGAAGGAGATAAAACCAGGCCCTCTGGTAATGAGCCTGAGGGTAAAGGGCCAAGGATGGGGGTGAAATCAATAGCCCAGGTCAAGTGCATCTACGCTAATGCACGTAGCATGGGCAATAAACAGGATGAGCTAGAAGCCACTGTGCGGCAGGACAGCTACGACGTAGTCGCCATCACGGAAACGCGGTGGGATGACGGTCACAACTGGAATGCTGTGATGAATGGCTATAAGGTCTTCAAAAGGAATAGGCAAGGAAGGAGAGGAGGGGGTGTCTCTGTACATTAGGGAGTGTTTAGACTGTATAGAACTAGACTCCAGCAACGATAAAGTTGAGTGTTTATGGGTAAGGGTGAAAGGGAAGGCTAACAAGGGTGATTATGTGCTGGGAGTCTGCTATAGACCACCCAACCAGGATGAGCAGGTTGATGAAGTATTCTATAAGTGGCTGGCTGCAGTCTCGCAATCGCCAGCCCTTGTTCTGGTTGGGGACTTCAACCTACCAGATATCTGCTGGAAAAATAACACAGCAGAGAGCAGGCAAGCTAGGAGGTTCCTTGAGTGTATGGAAGATAACTTCAGAACCCTGGTTGGGAGAGTCCCTTGGGAGATAATCCTGCAGGGCAGAGGGGTCCAGGAAGGCTGGACGCTCTTCAAGAAGGATATCCTAAAGGCCCAGGAGCAGGCTGTCCCCATGAGGCGCAAAATTAAAGAGCAGGGAAAATGTCCAGCCTGGATGAACAAAGAGCTCTTGATGGGACTTAAGGAAAAAAGGAGGGTTTACCACCTTTGGATGAGAGGACGGGCAACTCAGGAGGAGTAGAGAGATCTTGTTAGGTTATACAGAGAAAAAATCAGGAAGGCAAAAGCCCAGCTGGAACCCAACCTGGCCATTAATATAAGGGACAACAAAAAAGTTTCTATAAATACGTCAACAAAAAGAGAGTCAGGGAGAATGTCCATCCCTTACTGGATGAGGGGGGAAACATTGCGACCAAGGATGAGGAGAAGGCTGAGATACTTAATGCCTTCTTTGCCATCGTCTTTAATTGTCAGACCAGCTACCCCCAGGGTATTCAGCCTCTTGGGCTGGAAGATAAGGATGGTGAGCAGAACAACTCCCCTGTAATTCAGAAGGAAGTAGTTAATGATTTGCTTATGTACCTGGACACGCATAAGTCTATGGGGCTGGATGGAATTCACCCAAGAGTACTCAGGGAGCTGGCGGGAGAGCTCACCAAGCCTCTCTCCATTATCTATCAACAATCCTGGTCAACAGGAGATGTACCAAATGACTGGAGGGTGGCCAATGTGACGCCCATCTACAAGAAGGGCCTGTCAGCCTGACCTCGGTACCGGGAAAGATCATAGAGAGGATCATCTTGGGAGAGCTCTCATGGCAAGTGCAGGGCAGCCAAGGGATCAGGGCCACCCAGCATGGGTTTATGAAAGGGACATCCTGCTAAACCAACTTGATGTCTTCCTATGACTGTGTGAACTGCTTTCTCGATGAGGGGAAGGCTGTGGACGTTGTCTACCTGGACTTTGGTAAGGCCTTTGACACCGTCCCCCACGGTGTTCTCCTGGAGAAACTGGCGAATCATGGCATAGACAAGTGTACTCTTCACTGGATAAAAAACTGACTGGATGGCCGTGCCCAGAGAGCTGTGATTAATGGGGCGAAATCCAGTTGGCAGCCGGTCACCAGTGGTGTCCCTCAGGGCTCAGTTTTGGGGCCAGTCTTGTTTAATATCTTTATTGATGATCTAGACAAGGGGATTGAATGCACCCTCAGTAAGTTTGCAGATGACACCAAACTAGGTGGGAGTGTTGATCTGCTTGAGGGTCGGAAGGCTATACAGAGGGATCTGGACAGACTGCATCAATGGGCCAAGGCCAATGGGATGAGGTTCAATAAGGCCAAGTGCCGGGTCCTGCATTTCGGTCACAACAACCCCAGGCAGCGCTACAGCCTTGGGGAAGAGTGGCTGGAAAGCTGCCCAGCAGAAAAGGACCTGGGAGTGTTAGTGGACAGCCGGCTTAACATGAGCCAGCAGTGTGTCCAGGTGGCCAAGAAGGCCAACACCATTCTGGCCTGTATCAGGAATAGCATGGCCAGCAGGAGTAGGGAAGTCATCGTGCCTCTGTACTCGGCAGTGGTGAGGCCTCACCTTGAGTACTGTGTTCAGTTTTGGGCCCCTCGCTACAGGAAGGACATTGAAGTGCTGGAGTGTGTCCAGAGGAGAGCCACCAAGCTGGTGAGGGGTTTAGAGAACAAGTCGTATAAGGAGAGGCTGAGGGAACTGGGCATGTTTAGTTTGGAGAAGAGGAGGCTGAGGGGAGACCTCATTGCCCTCTACAACTACCTGAAAGGAGGTTGTAGACAGGTGGGTGTTGGCCTCTTTAGACCAGAGGAAATGGTCTAAAGTTGCAGCAGGGGAGGTTTAGATTAGATATTAGGAAGAATTACTTTCCTGAGAGAGTGGTCAGGCACTGGAACAGCCTGCCCAGGGAGGTGGTGGAGTCACCGTCCCTGGAGGTATTTAAGAAACGTGTAGACATGGCTCTTCAGGGCATGCTCTAGTGCCCAAGATTATTGGTTCGTGGGTGGGTGTGATGTGGTGGGGTGTTGTGTGTGTTGTTGGTTTGGTTTTTGTTTGTTTGTTTTTGTTTTTTTTTTGTGGTTGGACTCGATCTCAGAGGTCCCTTCCAACCGTGATGATTCTGTGATTTCCTCAGTGGAAGAAAGCCACCAATGGTTTAGTGAGATACTGCAATCAAAGTAAACCAGCAGTCCACTGTATGGCAGGCATCATTTATAAATGAGATGGCTTATGCAGTCATCAGTCAGAATTATTAGCAGATCATTGCAGCAATTCAAGAGGCTGAATGATGCTGCCAGGAGGCATAAGAGAGGAAGCTCATTACTGAAACAGTAGAAAGATTAGAAATATCACAATTGTAATGAATCTTATAATCAATGTTTTTCATTATAACTACAACAGACCTGATTTGTGTAAATTAGTTTTCTGACTCAAGTTACGAATTAACCTTTTGCATAGGCTTGACTTAGCCCACAACCCAAAGTTAAATGCCTAACAGACCCTTATGTAATTACCGGAACAAATGTGAATCTTCCTTGGATTAACATGGAATTTGTAGATCTTGTTATTTTAAAAAGTTAGTTAAGCATAATATCCTAGTAAGTTTTTGAGCAAGGAAAGGAAAATATATTAGAGGAGATAAGCAGGTAGTCAATATCTATCAATATATTATCAAGTAGTAGTATCATTGTTAAAACACATTTCCTAAACAAAAAGTTATTTCCTATAAAAGGAAAAACATGTTTCCCCATACAAAAGACCCCAACCACTATACATTAGCATCGGCACATTTCCATTTACAGAAACACCCAAACCACATATAACAAAACCTTTCTTAAAGCCTTTACTTGCATCCTGTTTATTTGCATACTTTATATGATGGAGCAAATACAGATGCTGTTTTACACTGACTACTTATTACTTTCACCAATGGCTGCCGTATGTAGAACAAAACCAAGACAGATCTAAGATGAGTGTTTAAAATATGTTACCTAATAAGTAATACAAAAGGGTAACATTGCCATGTCAAGACAACTTCAGATAAAATCCCAAGTGAATTCTTAGAATTATCTCCCCCTTGTTCTTAGCCATAGGAACAAACTCTAGTAAATAAAAAGAAAGATCAAAGAACATTTAATATTTTTAAATGCAACCACAGAACTTATTTGTACAGTTTGCTACATTTTTATATCCCAGCATCATATTTTACATTAAGTCCAGATTGTACAGTGGATTAGGTTTACATTTTAAAAACATAAAAATAAAAAGCAAACAAAAAAGAACAACACTGGAAAGCTTTTAATTGAATTTGATTAGTCTGTCAGCTTTACAAGTTGAATGAACCCACATCTGGGGAAAATTGTGCCTGGGAGCAGAAAAAATAGGAAAAGAAAAAGTTTTCCTGAATTAATCCTCCACTCAGCTTCATGCAAGCCTCTCTTTGAGGAAATCATATGCCAAGGAAAGGTAAACTAAGAACGATGGGGCTACCTATATCTTCTACTCCATAAATAGAAATTATACTATCTCTGAGAATATTCTGATTTGATTTGCCTTCCGAGAGAAAAGTGAGGTTGGTGAGGGCCTAGCAGGAGCAGAGGTCCCGACAGCTAGGAAACCAGTTAGTCACAGATCTTTGTCCGCAGCTTAAAGGAGGAACCTTGTGCCCACAGTTCAAAAGGAAAAAAGGCAAACGCTAGATTAAATACTTGATTTTGCTTCCCACCTTTCCATAAAGCACAAACAAGCTAAACATCCTTCAGACACTGATTCTTGCTCCGTGTATTTGCCATCCAAACACACAATGTTTCCCTCTCTCCCTTCTAACCAAACCAAAACCACAGAGCAACCAGTTTCGCCAACCCCAGTACTGCAGACATCCTCTCTGGAACATTACTATCTCTCAGTCCCTTTTGATGCACACTAGAAATTTTCCCACTACCCTTCAAGTCCAAAACTAATAGATCTTTCTGCCCTGCAATAAGTGTTAACTGCTACAGGGACAATGTATGGTTTCATCTTCTCCTCATGAACATTTGATCGATTTTTCAAGTTATGTATTTTTAGTATACCTTTTTTAAAGAAAATAAAACAAACCTACAAGTTGTGCCAAGACTTACTTGCCAAGACTGTACTCCATGTCTCATAGACAAAGATTCGGAAACAACTTTGAGACCAACTAGTATCAAAAAGTTTTCTTTTTTAGTCTTCAAAGAGCTACTCTGCTTTTATTCACATAAAAGCATTAGTTTGTCACAACAGTTTCTTTTTCTTTTTTTTTTCATTAAAAGCATAAATACAATGTAAAATGAATATAAAGTTTAAGCCAAAAGACAGACAGTGCTGCCTGAGAAAACTAAAGTCAATCAAATGCTGCCAAAAGGACAGAGTACAACTACCAGATGGCAGCACATTCAGTTCTTAAGCAAATCTAGGGAGTACTTCATGTGTTTAGCTTTCTTATTACATGCTCAGGATGTGCTTTGGACAGAATAATTTATAAAACAAACTTTTTCCATTCATTACTCCATTGAGATGAAATAGAATGAAAGACCAAGGACACCATATACTGAATGAAATTGCTTTCTACAACTTTACTCCTTAAAGAAAAGTACCACCATAACCATGTAATCTTCAGAAATTCGGATCTTCCTAGCTGGGTACACGCTTCCACCATGAGAACCATTCCACCATGAGAATCATCTGGCCATGCATTCTCAATTTATTTTGTAGGCAGTAATTGCCCATTTTTGGCAGCAACAGCTATCTCTCTACTGTTCTGTCTCCTGGGAATCTCTCCTCCAACATCGTTTGTGTATACCTGCCATATGACAGGAGAAGGCGCTCTGCAAAATACTGGCAACTGCTGCTGTCAGAATATCCCACATGCAACTCATTTGGGGAAATCTTAAAGAAGAAAAGAAAAAAAAAAAAAGAGGGGTTCCAAAATGATTGTCCTTTTGTTGGCAAAAAGACAGATCTACTGACAGTGGGCTTCTGGCTCTTAAGCGCTGAAAATACTGATTCTACATACAGATTGCTTAGGAAGCTGACAGTTTTCCAAGCTCAAATTCATTCTGTGGCTTAAGTATATTACTGTACACTATTTATTTATCTAGACACATTAATAGAATACATCAGAAAAAAAAAATCACATTTTAAGAAAGTTGAAAACAAAAACATTTTAATCTCTCTAAATCATTCATACATGCATTTAGACAGCCTAAATCCATGTACCAACCAATCATCTATTCAGCTCAGTCCCAGGTTTTTGTAGAGGTATTCTAAAATACTGCCATAGATCTTAAAATGTGATTTTTACCATTCTGAATTACAGGTGCTAAGTCGGGTTATTGCATTTATATTTGCATACCTGGATACACAAGCCACAATCCCATCTTCTCTGCTCTGTTCTGAAATATGTCAGACAAATATGAAGAGAGTTCCAGAACTATTGGCTTCAACCTAAAAAACTGAACTTATCTTCCCATCTCAGAGCCCTTAATTTCCATGAAGGTCTGCAAGCCAAATATTTTAACTGGTATCTTAGCACTGAAGGTTATTTCCAGCAAATATAAATACCTTATTTTTATGAGAAAACTGGATGCTCTACTGTATGCACAGAGTTCAAGTGAACATTTCTGATTCCCCAGTCTCCAGACAGAGCAGAGATTAAAGAAAAGGAAAAAAAAAAATATAAATGACATATACTTTTCCTGCTTCATGAAGTTAAAAGACTGTCTCTGTAGTCTGAAATGAATGACTGAATTATTTGACTTCATATTTTTGTTAACTAAACAGGCTCAGTAAATTTTTCCACTAATTTTCAAATTAGAATTAGGATTCTTCCAAGATGTGTTTCTTCACCCAGTGAGCACTGGATTACTGCCCTTCTCCTGACAAAGGGCTTTCACAGACTTTTTACTCACAAAGTAAGACACAGAAGCCCATCCTCAGAAAAACAGCAACAGTCACTACAATCAGTGTTTGTCATATGTATCACTTCAAACATAGAGGGAAGTAATTTTGCTAAATTTTACAGTGTTAATAAAGGTGGATAAATCTGATTACAACACCTAACACCTCAACAGGAAAAGTGAACTGGAAATGGTCTCCCTGTCCACTATGTTTTCTCATACTGGAAAATGAAATTAAGTGTCAAGATAAAGTTTCTGTTTGTATATTGCAGCCACAACATTTGGTGTAGACAGCAGTTGCTGATGGATGTTTACAAGCACAGCAATATGCAGCCCTCTCCACCACTGTTACCTTGTACCTTGCAAAGCAACTTGAATTTGGTTCATTAGAAAATGGAAAGAATGGCATATGTAGCTTTGCAATATTAAGAACTGCCATAACATAAAGCTTAGTAATTCATGTTATAAGAACTGAGTATCTGCCAAAGAGAGATTTAAACTGGCAACTGAATTGGATTACATTCAATATTATAACTAGATTTTTAGAAATTTTCTGTGTAGGTTGTCTAGCTGTTACAAAAATCAGAAGCTATGAAGCTTAACTACAAGGATATCTCAAAAGTATTGGAACATTTACAATAATTGTAAAAGCAACATTTATAAACAGATCATATAGTAAATTTCTACATACTAAGAACTACAGCGAGCTGACAAATTATTTCAAATACCTAGACATAACATAAGGCCAAAACTGCATGTTGTCGGTACTGAGACCGGATATTTCAGTGGAAAGAAAGCACTCTGATTTCAAACACAACTGAAAACACAGCGAGGAAGTACCTATTTTCAAGCAAAAATTTCATCCACCACCACCTACTCTCAATCACTAAGATAACATAAGAAGCTTGGGAGATCCAGGAAAAGAGAAGTTCTGTGGCACATTCTGCCCACTTATACTTTCTTCGCATGGAATACTGTGGGCCTTGAATGAAGAAATACTCTGCAGACCCTGCCTGAGGTAAAAGGGCTCCTGCTTGATTATGCACAGATACACAACACTGAGTCAAAGAAAGGCTGCCTACCCATAACCAGAATCTTCAAGAGATGCAGTTGGTACGTGAATTCACATTGATGGCATACACTGCACAGTCATTTGAGATAGAAGAGCTTCTTTCCCTTTGCAGCCTTCTCCATTGGGCAAGCAGACAAGGCTCAAGAAGATATGAAGACTATGTAACTAAGAAGAGTCAATTATTTGTAGCCTGCCCACTAAGCTCCTTTCCTTCTCGTTCTCCATGTACATCTAAAATTACATTTGGGTGAATTCAAGGAGTTATTTCTTCCCCTCCCAAATTACACAGCAGAAAGTCTCAAAGTCCTTCACACAAACTGACACTTAAACTGCTCTACCAAATGCTACACCAACCGTTAAGACCTCAAATACTGCACATTGCCAGGCAACAGCCTGGACAGAACTCCAGGAAGCAAGAATGTAGTCATCAGAGTACAGCTATTTTCCGAATGGTGACAATACAATTGCTTAAGGTCTCAGAATGTAACCTAATCATTCAGGAAAATTGGACCTGATTAATTGAAAGCTGCCAGAGTATCTTTAAAAAGGTCAGAGCTCCGGTAACAGGATGACCTTCTTAGCTGATGCTATGATCAGCTGTTGGATCTATTATGGATCCATAAAACATCTGGAGGGTTATTCTGAAGACTAGTATCTCAGAAAGAGAAGAAAGTTTGGGCAGGAAATCTAAAAGAGCTAACTGCTTCTCAAAGATTTTTAATTCATATCAAGTAATTCATGAGTCATCATCACAATAACAAAAAAGAAAAAAACATACCTCCTCATTGTATGAAGATATTTACTCTTCTGGTCCTTCAGTCTAGAAGTCTTAACCTTTCCTGATGCAGCAATTACTGCTACAAAAGGTGGGTAAGTGCAGAGGAAGTCCATAGACTAATATTTCCTATCTATTCTCATGGCTGCAGCCAGGAACTTTCACAGCAGCCTAGAATATTCTTACAGTCTCACTAATGGCTATAAATATTTGAGTGTCAGCTTATGTGACCATTCTGCCATCATATAGATGGCAATGCAGGAACTTGTTTCGGGAGATCTTGGGAAATCCATTCATCTTCCCAAAGAACAAGCCTAATTTGAAACAATCTGGTATGGTATTGCTTCAGGAAAGAAGTCTGGAACTGGAAACTTCTAAAACAGAATATATCAGATCTATCTGTCCCTTAGCTCATTGTAGCTGAGGCTCACAGCACCAGATTGGATAACTTGTATTAACAGGTGGTATAGGCCAGTTCCAAAAAGTATATAAAAAAGTTTACTTCCACATCCAGTATGTGACAGACACTGTCACCAAGTGATTATGAAACTGCCCACGTCAAGGAGGAATGACAAGAAACAAAGAAGAGTACAGTTGAACCAGCAAGCATATGTTCTGATTAGCTGCTTGTGGCAGTGATCTACGGGTTGAAGGGCATAAGAATCAGAGGGAATCCAATGAAATATCCACTATGCAGTAGTGGAGATGACCTTGCCAGTGCTATCAGTGGTGGAGGAGCTGAAATACTTTCAGTGTTGACAGCGAGCTGAAGGCAAGTAACAGGGCACACAACCAGAGATGACTGTGTCAGCAGTAAGGTGTGAACTTAGTTCATCTGGCAAGCCTGCACAGTATTTTAAAAGTAACATTCAACCAAGCATTTTAAACCAACGTTCAACAGGAAACAGTGACTTTTCCAGGCAACTGGTTTTCCAAAAAAAGACTCGACACCTTTCCAGAAAGCATGTTCTAAATCAAACAGTTATTAGTCACAGTGCAAAACTGCTCCACAGCTCTTGCAGGCTCAGCCATTTCATGCTGGTGAGTTAGCATTCAGGCAGTCTAGGCTGGAGGTGAGTGGCTGGGTGCAGGGCCCAGTCTTTTTTAAACTGGGAGGAAAACAACCCCTGTTTCAAGGCTACTTCCAAACCAGTATTTGGAGAGTTCACAGTGTTAAGGGCCAGAAGCAGCAGCAAGTCAGGGCATACAAACCACTTAATGTCTCTGATCCCGCTTTCCTTTTCAGAAGTTACTGATAGTTAATTGGTTGACTGTGTTTCCACCTCTCCAGTGTACCAGGGTCTGCAGGTGAGCTGGTATCTAGCCTGTAAGTGTTTAAGTGCCTTGTGAGAAAAGCTTCCTACATCACCATGATCTTCATGTGAGGTTCAGGAGCTAGATCCTGTTATGAAATGTATTAACCACCAATGCAAAAAAATCACACTATAAAGCAGGATTTTTTTTTCCCTTAGTATGTACCCCTTTACATAATTATGATTCTAATATTAATCTAATTCATAACAGTAGACACTTTAAAACCTTCTCACTTTCTAAAAGTCTTGCTATGAAAATATGTTTTCATGTTCATTAAATTGAACCAGCACAAAATCAGCCACTGCGACAACCTCTTGGTTTAAGAATAAAACTTGAGTCCTAGATTGATGAAAGAAAGAAAAACTGAAGCTCTTTAGCACCCTAGAAAAACAGGAAAGCAAGATGTTTCCCTACAAGCCGCTGCCTGATCATTTTCCAATAGTACTCATAAACCAGTGATATTTTATACTTTTATGAATTCTTATACCATTATTTTTGCATGGCAAGCACTCAAAATTAATTGTACCAAAACAGTTACTCTATTAAAGAAAAGGAATATTTTTTTTTAAACTTGCAATGCATTGTGTTCTATTTCAAGCCCAGTTTTCCATCTATAACTTAGCCCTAGTTGTAGCAGAATAAAATTCCAGCTTTTATGACAGAAGGCTTTTTTTGATCAATAGAAGTCAGCAGCAAAAGCATTTGTGGTTTTTCTCTGGAAAGCATTTGTGGCCACAGACTCAAAGGAGGAAGAAAGGGAGGGGGATTAACTCTTCAATGAAGGTCAAAAACATAATTTAAAAGTGAACCAAGAAGAGCAGCTGTGTCTGTCAGCGCAATCAAGATTACCAGCTGGAGAATTTACCAGCAGTATGAAAACAATGCACACCAGATGTCAAATGTTGCAACTGTGAGTAGGAAAACATCTCTGGGCATGGCACTGTCATGCTAGTACTCATTACCAGACAGATTTCATATTTAGCATTTATTTATTAATTAGACAGATACTACTAGGAAGAAACAAGAATATTTTGAGCTCGCAAGTGTAAGCCGGAGGCAGGTGTGCACACTGTAATAATTTAAGACTGTGCATTCTAATAATTCTCCTTATTTCACTGTGAACACAAAGTAATTACTTCCAAACTAACTAGCGAATACTAGAACATCTGGATCTGAGCTTGCTTTAGCTCCACTCAGTTCAGTCTGAGCTTTTAAGCTTGAGTTTGGAATCTTTTCTAATAAATCTAAAATAAATATTAAGAAAACAAGTAAAACCACACCTTATTCCATGAAAAATCAACTGGAAAGAACTTTAGATAAGCCCTGAAAGCGAGTGCTTCAATGACACCTCTACTAGCAGTTCCTTTAGCCAGCTGCTTATTTTATCTTCCTCCTTCTTCTGGGGCATTCTTGTCTTTTTTTCTATATAATTTACTCCTTGAGGATAAACTCATTCGTCCCTAATGCTTCAACCAGCATGTTACACCATTCTTGTTGTTTAAAATATCTGACATCAATGTTGTTCTTATGTATGTTCTTCTATTATCTCATTCACATCCTCCTTTGTATTTCTCTCTCAAATGAAGTACGGGGGCTGAGGGGGGGAAGAAGAGAGAGAGATTTGGGTTTTGTACTCCTCTCCCCCTCCATTGCTGATGACTAAACTTTCTTCCTCGGCAGATCCACAAACAGCCATTTCTAGAGAGCGCCATCATATCCAGGCCCTCAAATTCTTTCCTTCTCCAGGCTTTAAAATGCATCCTTCGTTAAATTCTACCACCAAAATGCTGAATGTCTTTCTTGCTCTTGTCTACTGGTATAAACTTCCTTGCTGTCATCTCCTCCTCTAATACATGCAAATATTCCAGTAAACACCCCCTCTTACCCCATTAGTTTAACCATTTCGGGGAGCCTTCTTATTCTACGTTTTCCACCCACTTTTATCATTTCCTTTAACTAGTTCTGACTGTACACTCTTAGTCTTGAATACAGATGGCTGTCAGTTTATAAATGTCTACAGAAATTATGGTTTTGTCTCTGCTTGAAGCTTCTCCCTTGTTCATTTGCATTGTCCAAACACATAGAATCACAAAATGACACGGGGTCGGAAGGGACCTCTGGAGATCATCTAGTCCAACCCCCCTGCCAAAGCAGGTCCACCTAGAGCAGGTTACACAGGAATTTGTCCACGTGGGTTTTGAATGTCTCCAGAGACAGAGACTCCACCCACCTCCCTGGGCAGCCTGTTCCAGTGATCTGCCACCCTCAAAGTGAAGAAGTTCCTCCTGATGTTTAGATGGAACTTCTTTGTACAAGTTTGTGCCCGTTTCCTCTTGTCCTGTTACTGGGCACCACTGAAAAATAACTGGCCCCATCCTCTTGACACCCACCCTTTAACTATTTATGGGTTTTGATCAGATCCCCCCTCAGCCTTCTCTTCTCCAGACTAAAAAGACCCAAGTCCCTCAGCCTTTCCTCATAAAGAGATGCTCCAGGCTCCTAATCATCTTTGTAGCCCTCTGCTGTACCCTCTCCAGGAGTTCCCTGTCCTTCTGGAACTGGGGAGCCCAGAACTGGACACAGTGCTCCAGATGGGGCCTCACAAGGGCAGAGTACAGGGGGAGGATGATCTCCCTCGACCTGCTGGTCACGCTCTTCCTGATGTACACCAGGATGCCATCAGCCTTCTTGGCCACAAAGGCACATTGCTGGCTCATGGGCATCCTGTTGTCCACCAGGACTCCCAGGTCTTTTTCCTCAGAGGTGCTCTCCAGCAGGTCAGCACCCAACCTGTACTGGTGCATGGGGTTATTTCTCCCCAGGTGCAGCACCCTACACTTGCCTTTGTTGAATTTCATCAGATTCCTCTCTGCCCAACTCTCCAGCTTGTCCAGGTCTCACTGTACAGCTACACAGCCTTCTGGTGTGTCAGCCAGCCCTCACAGTTTTGTATTGTCAGCAAACTTGCTGAGGGTACACTCCATCCCCTCATCCAGGTCACTGATGAAAATATTGAAGAGGACTGGACCGAATACTGACCCCTGGGGGACCTCACTTGTTATGGACCTCCAACTAGATTCTGTGCCACTAATCACGACCCTCTGGGCTCTGTCTTGCAGCCAGTTTTCAGTCCACCTCACTGTCCACTCATCTAACCCATACTTCCTAAGATTACCTACGAGGATGCTGTGGGAGACTGTGTAAAAAGCCTTGCTGAAGTCAAGGTAGCAACATCCACCGTCCTTCCCTCATCTATCCATCCAGTCATGCCATCGTAGAAGGCTATCAGGTTAGTCAGACATGACTTCTCCTTGAGTGAATCCACAGTGAATCCATGTTGACTACTTCTGATAGATAACCTTCTTTTCCTCCAGATGCTTTGAGATGATACCCAGAACGAGGCATTCCATCATCTTTCCAGGGATGGAGGTGAGGCTGACCGGACTGTAGTTTCCCAGGTCCTCCTTCTTGCCCTTTTCGAAGACTGGAATGGCATTGGCTTTCCTCCAGTCATCGGGCACTGTTCTCCAGGACCTTTCAAAGATGATGGAGAGTAGCCCAGCAATGACTTCTGCCAGCTCCCTCAGCACTCACAGGTGCATCCCATCAGGACTCATGGACTTGCGGATATCCAGTGAAGTTAACTGTTCCCTAACTTGGACTACCTCAACTAAGGGGAAGTCTTCTTTTGTCCAGACTTTCTGTTTCCT
This sequence comes from Tringa tobata, assembly GCA_033628505.1. NCBI lineage: Eukaryota > Metazoa > Chordata > Aves > Charadriiformes > Scolopacidae > Tringa > Tringa tobata. The sequence goes on from JAHREE010000280.1 coordinate 11,321,940, forward strand.
CCAAAGTGCGGGAGGGCTGGCATTCAGCAATTCCACCTTCTCTGCATCCTCTGTCACCATGGCACCCATCTCATTCAACACCTCTCTTAAATGCTCTAGTTGCTGCATTGCAACACCTGCCTTTTTCTCTTTTCAATGCTATATTCATAAGAGTAGGTGGCTCTCATTCTCTTGGTTAATCCCTACAATTTCATGTGAAGGATTTTTCGAGCTTCCACTGCTAAACTCAGTTTTAACATATTATTTATCTCATACCAGTAAAAAAAAAAAAAAATAGATGCCAAGAAACGAAAAGAACCATGGATGTTAATATCAAAATTGTTTACCACAGAGGCTAGTCTAGGAACTACCTTGAAGTTTGTTTTATATCCTCCCCCTTCTTCATTGGTGCAAATGCTTTATCTGAAGGAAGACACGTCCATAGAAAAATACTGTGCAACCCTAAATAGTAAGTTTAGCTGAATTAAGTTAAAGTTATTCAAATACAATTACTGTCAGCAGAGGAAATGGAAATGTGTTTGTGGCACCTTTTTCCTGACACAATGCATATGTTAATGTAGGTTTGTTAAGTGCTGTGTGTTTGTTAACTGCTGCAATTAAAAAAAATGCCCAATGAACAGACACATTTAACTGCTTATGCACCTATTACTTCTTCCATTCTTTTCATGGTAGAAATTTCTTATAAATTTCATTATCATTATTTCATATTCTCCGTACTTCTGCACTCGTTCTACTGTATTACAAGCTATTCCTCATGGCTTACCTTAGCTTTGCCATCCTGTGCAGACATATATCCTACACACATGCTCTCTGTTGTATGGCTCCACAGAAATTCCACTACAAAGGAAAATGCAAAAAGTCACAAAAAATGCATGGGTTTAAAATATAAGATGCAATTTAACAAGACCGGAATCTTCAGAAACAAATGAAGCTTAAAATATAGTTTGGGAAAGGACAAAAATCAAACTTAAAAACCCAAAACTACTTACCAGAATAACTCAATCTCAAAAGAAATAGCTATCAAATAAAGATTTTCCAGCACTATTTGCAGTCACAAAATGCAGAACTAATACATAGAATGAGAATGTTATTTCAATGAGATAGAGCCTCCAAGATGAGAAATATATCACTGCAACTACAGTTAAAAGAGAAAAATCAACTTTTAAAGCAGAGTCCTGTTCCACCCATGAAGCAGAAGCAGGTATAATTTGCATTTGCTTGCCTTGAACTCAGACATAAGCACAGTACAACAGCATAAACCCGAATGGCGTACAAGGATTCTGTAGAATTGTAACACTATCAACAGAATAACCAGTAACAAGCCTTTTTTCACAGAACTGAACATAAATATATACATCATATGTAACTACCAATTGGTAAACGGAGATTTGTGGTTTAGCTGCACAAGCAGGAAAACATGCAGAAGTAGTAAAGCCTGTAAGATAAGAACTGAAGATACAGAACAGGAAGGAAAGACATCCTCGGTAAAAGCAAAATCATCTTGCAGAAAGAACAGGGAAGATGTCTGATGGAAGCAAAATAACACTGCACAATTAGCAAGAAAAATGCCTAGCAAAATTAGAGCAAGACATGGTCTCAAAAGTATTCTGAATGGCTTTTATCAGGAATAGTGTGGCCAGCAGGACTAGTGAAGTGATTGTCCCCCTGTACTGGGCACTGGTGAGGCCCCACCTCAAGTACTGTGTCCAGTTTTGGGCTCCTCACTACAGGAAAGACATTGAGGTGCTGGAATGGGTCCAAGAAGGGCAATGAAGCCGGTGAGGGATCTGGAGCACAAGTCTTATGAGAAGCAGCTGAGGGAGCTGGGCTTGTTCAGCCTGGAGAAAAGGAGGCTGAGGGGAGACCTTATCGCTCTCTACAACTACCCAAAAGGTGGTTGCAGAGAGGTGGAGGTTGGTCTCCCAAGTAACAGGTGAAAGGGCAAGAGGAAATGGCCTCAAGTTGCACCAGGGAAGGTTTACATTGGATATTAGGAAAAATTTCTTCACTGAAAGGGTTATCAAACATTGGAACAGGCTGACCCGGGAAGTGGTGGAATCACCATCCCTGCAGGTATTTAAAAGACATGTAAATGTGGTGCTGAGGGACGTGGTTTAATGGTGGACTTAGCAGTGTTAGGTTAACAGTTGGACTCGATGATCTTAAAGGTCTTTGCCAACCTAAATGATTCTATGAATCTGTTCTACAATCAAAGCACTCTCAGATCTGATCACCTTGACTTCTAGCACTAGCTACACAGCATCAGCCTTCTGGTACTGTATACTTACAGCTAATTTAGAATAGAAATGTTAAAGACCAACTGTTGTGTTTGCATTGATAATGATTAAGAAAACTAACCACTGCTAACATGTATTGTTAGCGCATGTTCATCCAGTAAGGGGCTGTTCTGAAGTCTGAAAGTTGCACAGTTTATCAATTCTTTAAACAGTACATTACAGTGGTATTTAATTACATACATACACTGGTATTTTTATATACACACCCCCCCACTAAGCTACAACACACAATTCAGGAAAAGACCACATTATTCATATGTTTATTTCCCATCCAGCGCAGCTTTTTAAATTGCCACACTGTATTCTTCCTGCTCTATGTCACAGCCATTTTGAATTGTGTTCATTAAGAACATAATTTGGAAGGCAGGAAAGAGTACCTGATCAGAATTCAGAGTGTTTCATGAAATACTGTAAAATGTTTAAAAAATAGCACTGAAGTATATATTTTTGCTTTGGCTTACAGAAAGGATCTTACATGAATTATAGAAGATGCCGTACAAAGCTATTTCCAGATATTTCTTTCAAGAGAGACTTTCAAATACTGCAAAAAGCATAATTAAATGGTTTTAAAACTCTTATGCATTCCTATTCCTCAGGTTGCTTTAATATGGTTGATGAAGGTCACAGCGTGCCGAGTACATTTATCTTTTGAACCATTTATCCTTGCATAGCAATTAACCTGGAGTAGAAGATCAAAGTTTAGACAATCCCAGCAAGACTTGAAGATTCTGATAGATAATGTAGATATCATCATGAAAGAAAAATGAACTTCATTTAGGTATGTGATTTGCTCCCCCTGTAATAGATACCCTACTGATATTGCCAAAGGTTAGTCAGAAACTTTCAGAGAGTCAAACATCTTTAGCGCAATGTAATTGCGCTCAACGAGGCCAACCCCTCCCCAACAGCCTAAAGGTTAAACTGTCATCTATTTTTTGGAGACAAATTTAATCTTATCTTTCAATTTTGAGAAGCTGAGAAACAGTTCAGGCCAAATACCCTCAAAACATTATTTCTTTGCCTTTGATAACTCTACGCATACTCCTTTAAGTTTTTAATAATTTTTTTCCTCTACATTGTCGAACAAAGGCAGCATGTACTAGCACAATACATGGTTATTGGTAGCTATTGCAAGTAGCGAAATTACAGTGAAAATCTTAAATTACATACTTATCTGAAGACACTAATTTTATTTATTTTCATCCATTTAATAAATCACATTATGGCAATTTGTTTCAGTAATTCAAAAAATATATAAAAAAGATCATCTCTGCAATAAAGACATGAGATTTGGTTATTCTATACACTGAGTTCTTCAGTGTTACACAACTTATCTCCAACCCAAACAACACAAATACTACACATGTTAAATTAGACATTAACTCAGCATACACTGTAAAGCAGGAAATTTCTGTGGTACAGCAAATATATCTTTAGAATAAGCTGTGCTACATTAATCTTATTTCAGTGGAAAGAAAACAAACAAACAAAAAAAAAAATCAATGGACAAATAGTCTTTACTTATGATGTATGAGGGTTTTCTTTGTTAATTTTTGAGGAAAAAATACCAAGTTGTCCTTAACAGGAACATGTGTTCTTACATGAATGACAAACATTAAATGAATAGAAATATTTCTCTCACTTCCAAACAAAAGAAATTGAAGATTAAGTTGATCTTGTTTGTTCTTATTTAATTAAACTTGTATTTTCATTTTCTTAACTCCTTTATAGGGAAAGAATTTAAGTTGTAGGATACTTTTCCACAAGAGTGACTTATCTGAACAGATTTTCCTGGGCATAACAAAAAAATTCTAACAGTAAAACAACTTCCCTTCCAAATTTTAAATGTATCTTCCAAATTTTCATATTTTCTCCTGCAAAAAGGAGGAACAAAGAACTTTATAGATAGCATTTTTAGCATATAAACCACTGATAAGCAGTAAACAGTCATACCCCTACAGCACTACCCCTAGCTAAAAGTATGATTTTTTTCTACAAGTAACATACCCTGCCTCACCACAAGCAACCACATTTCTATGTCATGATTTTAGGAGGGGCCCACACAACTCTCTAAATCACAATTCTGCTTAGAAATAATGAGCCAAAAAGAATGCTCTTTTCTACAGTTTTGGAGAACAAACAAGGCTAATACTAATATTTCTCTTTCTAGAGAATTACAATTTCAATTCCTTTTTGTTTTCTCTGTGGACTCTGAACAATGGCAAACACACACATCTTTCACTTTGAGTTAGCACCTAACTCAAGTAAAAAAGAGTAAGAAATTCTTACCAAGTAAAGTTGGCTTTTCCTGTGATGAATCAGGCTCTGCTGAACACCTGCAACACCGAAGAACTATCACACCTCCAAGCACACCATCTTCATTGGCTAGAAAAGGTGAACCTGGATAAAATCATTGGGGAGAGTTATTAGCAATATGAGTAGTTCCTTAGGTATTTTTTTTTCATTTCACTTTCCTGCCTTCCCCCTTTACTCTTGGGGCATTGCTTCAATGCATCACTAAACATTGAAAAGACTGTCAGGTCAACCAATGCCTTTAGAAAGGCATCAGTTTATTTTTTCTAATGTTTTTAATGAGTAACTTTCTAAATAGCAATCTACTATTCTACCAGTAATCAAAAAAAGGAAAAAAGTTATATGGATTATATATATTAGTTAAATAGATTGGAAATTACATTTGTGAGTGCTAAACCATTTGTTCTTGGATCAAGGAAGTTATAATACTGAAAAATGGAGTGTCAAGTTGAAAAAAAAATCATATCACAATATTTAGTTCTTTCTGTACTATAATTAATCTAAAGATGGACACATATGAAAAGAATCAAGCAAATTTGGGTCACTTTTACAGTTTATTCATTTTTCCCAATTTAAAGCACTTTGTACAGAGACATCATCAAACTGCTATAGACTGTCCTCCTTGCTGTTTTACAAATAGTAGCAGAAAAGCCAAAACACATCCGACTTTTTAAAGTGGCTTTTCTGTTGTTAATTTAAGACACATGATATAAAACATCTTCTATCAGAAGCTGGAAAAGTTTTAAGTTAGCTGAATCATGTCTAAGTATTCTTTTACTCATTTGTAATTTGAAATGAGATTCCTATAGTTTTAAATGTGGGAAAACAATGGTATGATTTACATATGATTTAAAATGTCTTGAGCCACAAAATTAAGCAAGTTCTTGCACTTAAGCCCAAATAGAGCCGAGTCACACATTTGCAATAAACTGTGATTTAAAGCTGAATAATTGCAACAAACATTTCAACTATTTTCTTTTAAATAAATTAGTATACTATGTCTAGCATACAGACACTATGAAAGGATTTGCTGGCAAGAAGAACTTTAGAGCAGATCTACTCATCAGTCTCCTTCAATTTGCCCACAGCTATTCTCATGACTGAAATTATTCCTTTAACGCAAATAATAACCGCAAAAAAACCCCAAACAGTAAGAACCAGCTTCAAGCTTTACTGTAAGGAAAATTAAAAGCTTTACCATGTTCTCTCTCAACATAAGAGCAGCTACATTCCAAAGTGATATAAGGTGGTCGTTACAATAAAAGCCCATTATGCTTAATAAACAGTAATATCTTACTTGATCTAATACAAACAGATATTATTTTTAAAGCGCCACTTGCTTTGTACAGGAACTATTGCTAGGTACCAGTTACACCTGCTGTGAACAAATCCCTGTGAACGAAGAATCCAGCCAATCATAACATAATAGATAACAAAACAGGAAAACATGTTCAGTTAAAATAGAAATGCAAGGCTTTGGAAGTTGTACAGAGTTTTACTATCCAAATCAAAATTTTTTACTCCATGCTTTCCAAGATGTTAAGTTTACCTCTTATGCATTAAGCAAATGCTGGCAAAGTATGTGGTATGATTTCAGTAAGCAAATGAACCAAAAAAGTGGTTTTCTTCATAGGAGACACGCATCCTTTAATCTTTATTTCAGAAACTCAGGTACTTTGAAGACAACGTCTTAACTTGAACTTGGTCTACAGACCTAATCTTATACTCAATTGCAAAAATTATTCAGGCTATAAGCCACACTGCAGTGAAAAGGCATTGCAAAAAGAGCGAAAAAAGTTTTGGTTTGTGTTTTTTTGGGCTTTGTTTGGGGTGGTTTTGAATTTTTAATAAGCAGTGTTTCTCCTTGTCTTTCAAGACCTGTGAAAAGTTCTTTCAAGGTTCTAGTGAAAAATACTAATAATCTCTTTAATCAGAATGATTAAAAATCTTCTACTGCAGCAGAACGGAGTCAGCAAACTATTTAAAGCAGAGAGCATATTTAAGGCCACACTAGAACACTAAGACTGGATGAATGTGTATAAAACCAGCAGTGACTACTGATTATAGGCTTGATTCCACTAACGTCTGGTTCTAGAAATGCTTACATTGGGTTAATTACTTTTTGGTTGGTTTTCATTTTATGTTTTGGTTTTTTGTTTGTTTGTTTTTTTTAAAGTATTTTTCTTTCTCGCACATTCAGGAAAGACCAGAGGAAAGAAAAGTCTGTAAATAAACCAGTCACGTTCCTTCATTTTCCCAGTATTTTCGTCAACAATGTGCCATCATCACTGACCAAACATTGAATAATCTGAATAACTTGCACATAACAGGCTATCCCTTTTTAAACTTTAAGAGAAAACTTGGCAGTCCATTTCTTTCCATGTAAAGAGTCTGCAGCAAAACATGTAACACTACATTTTCATCAGAATTCTTTCATTTTTACAGGGATTTCTTTGCAAGAACAAAACATCCATCATCTTCAATGGAGTTCAGAATGAGAAAACTCATCACACAAAGTATGTTTTGTGAGACTTTTTTTAAAAAGGGGTAAATCTTGAGCTTCAAACATGTAAGACAAACTCTTAAGCTTACAATTTCATCCAAAGAGATGCTCTACCTATATGTTCACAACTATGCTCATAAGAATCCCAGTTCTGCCAGCTCAAATAGCATGCATTTATTTCTTTACTTTAAACATGCTGTCCATCCTATTGCCCTAAATACGTACACAATTGTTTTCTGAACCAAGTTACTTCCTTCAGTGATTATGCACTGTGGAAGCTTTGTTATTAGTCCACAAAATTCAAAGGCTTAGAAATCTGTGCTACACACTCAAAAGCTAGAGAACTGACTGTATTAATTCAGCCTTTGCTGAAGTACGTTGTCAATCTACTGTTATTTCAACTAGAAAGCTCAAGAGGAGAATTAATTTAATAGCACCACACATGATAAAAGAGTGATAAAATATAGTTTAAATTTCAGGACTCAGAAAACACAGCAGATAAGCAAGAAGCTGACTTCTCTAAGAACAGCACAAGTTGGCCCACTGGAGTAAGAACAAATGTTGGTTACACCAAACAAGACCAGGTCTTACTCCACTAACTCTGTAAGAACTGACCATACCAGTATTATTGGGGTGATACAGCAATGAGTAAAAAGGCTTAGAGTGACTTGCTGTGGGTAATTTCAATGGAGTATTAAACCCGGAAATATCTTAAAAGCTTGTGTTATGCAAAGAAAGCAAAGAAGATGGGACGCATGATCTTGACGCATGGAAACAGATGGAATTTGCCCAGTGATGCACAAAATGAAAACCCAGAACCTACAGGCTATCCTCCTTTGTAGCACCTTTACCAATATACTACAAGACGGTGAAAACGATGAGATCAGGTTGGCTTTCTTGTTGCAACCAGCCGTGATTTGGAGCTGTAGCAATAGAGATTGAGCCAAAATACAGTTGCAACTCAAGAAATTACTGAGATTTAGTATTGTCAACTGAGCTACTGAAGATGTATATATTTTTTTAAACAATGCGGAGCCAGCTTTTAATCTTCTACACCATTTTATCATCAGCTATAGAATGAACATTATTCTGGAGAGGCAAAAGTCTGAAACAAGGACATATCTCTTCTTCTCACCTCCAAAGATTTGCAGATTTTGTACATTACTAATCTGCAGTAATGGTCTCATCAAAATAAGCAAACGGGTCTTCATAGCAGCTCCACATTCACTGATCTTTAAGTTCTGCAAAAGCAACCACAATCAAACACCAAGACCCGGGTTCAACCTCAGACCAGGGATAGAGCACATGGATTTCACAAGTGTTAAGGCAAATAACGGCCTCAACGTTCAGCCTTGCTCTGGAGGAACTACAGCTACAAGTGAAGAACAATTTTTCTTCTGTGTCTCTTGTAAATTAAACTGCTCCCAAGAGGAAGGTTGCCTACTCCAAAGCAAGTGGTTGGTAAGAGTTCGTTTCTGATTCTGTGCTTTTTTCCCCATTTGTAGCTCCTGGAGAGATCCATCCTAACACAGATTCGATACTAAACTGTAAAAGAAGTGTTTTATTTACACTTAACCAGCCAAAGGACTAACCAGCTGTTCATCAGATGTTTTACATTCATACTCTTCCATAGTGGAGAAACCATTATCAGCTTCACTGTTTACATTAGCTTTCAAAGTCTTCAGAACTTTGCTCTAAATACTGACTGTGGCATGGTGTAGCCAATTAAGTGCTTCAGCATCCCCCAATTTTAACGAAGCACAGCTAAAGAGTTCTAAATCTTCACATGTTGTAATGTGAGTGAAATTCAGATCTTTTCAGGTCAATATATACATCCCCTATGCTACTGGCCATTGCCAGCTTGGGTACAGAATGTGTTTAAAGTGAAACTGTTTGCCACTTGCTTCTGCTATGTATTCCACTAAACTTCAAGCAAACACTTTAAATAAACATTAGAGGAGTATATAAGCACTAAATAAAGCCTGCTTTTAATTTCATGCACCATTATTTGTTAAATGTTTAAGCCCAAGCTGTCTGAAACCAGAGATCTTTGTATTTTATGATAAGTAAGCTTAATTTAAAACATATTTTTAGAATTTTTAAAGAAAGTGCAAGGAAAAGCACCTGTACTTTCAAACTTTACAGGTCAGATTTTAAGAAATTAAATAACTAAGGATACTGCTTAAATCACAGTGCTTTTGATAAGGAGAAGGACAGTCAGGGCTTAGCCAAACCCTCGTGGAATATCACCACATTGTGTTACTTTTTCAGCAGGTTTTATTGTACATGTAATGAATAAGCCTATTCAATTCTGTCTACCATCAAATGCAAACTTGTGAAATTGTAAACTTGCTGTGGATGAAATATGTGAAACCTCAGGATCACTTCATTCTCTTCCCAAATCTCTTCCTCTGTGTTATGGAGAACACATAATTATACTTCCATAGCATCCTTCCTCCATTACAAAACCACAAAGGATAGTGTAAGCCAGCACTGCAGCACCTCACTATAAAGCAACAATAATACTGTGTAGCAACAGTCACTGGCAGCCTTGTAACTGGTTTTAAGTATGATGCTTTTTTTCTCCACCAACCAGCATAACTAATAATTGGGAAATTCATATTCTATGATTCCTAAGTATCCAAGCTCTTTCTCCCAAGAGAGGTATTTGACAAAAAAATTCTAAAAGAGAAAGTATTAGCATTATCCTTCTGCTATTACCTTTCTGCAGACATTGCTCATTTGTGAACTGAAACACAACTTAAAAATACAAGAATAGATAAACATATTTCCGCTAAGGAAAGAACAAATATCAGATTCCATCTAAGTCTTTCAGCTCATTATTTTCTAATACTTTACAAGAAGCTTTAAAGTACAATTCGTAACACTGCCATTGTTAAAAGCCCAGATTTCCCGCCAGTGAGATGACACAAACATTTACTCTAAGTCTACATTCCACAAACTTGGCCACATTTGAAAGGAATGATGAGTAACAAAGTCCTCTGTTCTTCTGGTTGGAAGGTAGTTGTGTTTACACAACACCATTCTTCGACTGTGTACCAAGCCTTTAGCACTCTTCAACTAAAGATATCAAGCCCGTTCAATTTACAAAAAAATCTAAATTTAATTTCTCTCACCTCCAACTCAACCATCAATTGTGCATTATCCATAGTAAGTTGGCTCTGAGAAAGGATGAGAGAAGCACATCTGCCATTAGTTTGCTCATCACCTGCTGTTTAAACAGCACTCGCTGTTTAAGCCAGGCATTCCCTAGCTGGAAGGTCTCCCAGGGCGCTGCGGAGACTTGGAGAGCTCTGTAAACAGGAAGCACCAATCTAATGGCAACTGCCAAAATCAGCTGGTCATCTCTCCAATGCAAGTAACGCACATTTTGACTTCTGACAAAACATTCTAGCTCTGCTTTGTTAAAACCTTTTGGGTTGGTTTTCCTTTTTTTGGCCCTGGTCTATTATAATTCTGGTGAAAGGTTGACATGACCACAAAATAGGGCATTTAGAAAGAGTAGCAAGGGAAGAATCCATGCCATTGGCAAAGAGGCTATTAGCCCATTTTATCCTACTGTTCATACCGGTAAGAAATCCTGCATCACACCTTATATCGTCAGATATCAACTAGCACATCAGCATCTATGAAAATTCCAAGGAAAAAAACCTATTTAGTAAAAGTCTAATGTTTCAAGTGTAATGCATTTTTTCAACTGTTGTACTGAATTAGCAAGACATATTAGCAATGCATAACTTTGCATTCCATCTTCAGAACTGCCAAGAGCCCCCAAAATTAACCTATTGGCTACAAACTTAGTATTATGTCACATGTAAACATCAAGATGCATCTGGATTTTGAGGTTTTCCCTCAATCAGTCTTCATTCATAGGACAGCTTAGGGCAAACCAGATGTTATGATTTCTAATCAAAACACAGAATCCAAGCACTTCACCTGCATAAAAAAATCCTACGGCTGTATCTTTATTTTTTAATCACCCACATCAGGACTGCCCCAAAATACAACTAAGAAGATAATACACACACCTGCTGTCAGGCAACAAAAACTTGCAGTGATACATTTCTGAAAATACAAAGACAGACCTATCCTTAAATAAAACATGAAACTTTGAAAAGGAATTATAAACCACTTTCTTTCAAATTTTCCTATCATGAAAAGCATTAACTTGATACTTCTTTTCACCTCCCCTTGTTTTGTTGCTTTTAGCCTGTTTTCTCAAGGCAACGTGACACCACCCTGTTAGCCTGGTATCTCTCTCTGTGCAGCTCCTCTTTCTCAGCAATTGAGAGTTTCAAGTATAACAAAAAATTAAGAACATATTGAACGTTGTTAAAGTCCAATACAAATATTTTCACATTGTCAGTAAAGTATACAATGTATATATATCACATACTAGCCAGTTAACATTTAAAATAAATAAAAAACCTGTGATACAAACTTGGGGCAAAATACATTTGGACTAAACAGCAAGAGAAGAATTGAATTTTTGCACAGTTACCAAACAGAAAAAAGAAAACCCAGAAATCTCAAAGCAACTTAAAGGAGGTACCTCAACTAAAAAGCTCTTGATTTTTGTGGTCTTTTATCAGCCAGTTTCTATGAATTACTTTGGCAGTAGCTTTCTATTTTGTGAGCATGTGCATGCACTAACATTAAACTGCATAAGGATATATACAATTTGTGCTTGCTTTTAGTACTTGTACCACAAACAGCACAATCAATTCTGAGAGTATAGAATAAAGATTTGACTTTCCTGAAGATAAGCCATTTCCATACAACACCTTCAGAGTAGCTTTGCTAATTTAGAGCACTATCACAAGCATCCTTCCTAAAGGCTTCTCTTGGGTAGATAAATCCCCTCATTTTGTACCACTATGCACTGGAATAAGTGATTAAATACAAAAAGTTGTATTTGTGCTTCTTGGATTATAAACTCTTTGGGGAACATACGGGGGTTACTTTGTTCTGCATTCTTAGAACACCTCAAAATGACTGCAGTGCAGTAGTAGATTATCAAGTGCAGCCTTCCAATGCTAAGGTGACTTCCCCTCAAAGAGTCAAATGCAATGTTGTCAGAAGCAGAGTTTAATATGGATTCAACACTAGAAACAGAAATGCAATGCAATGTGTTGCTTGCCAAGACCAGGGGCAATGGTTCCTGGGTGCCAAAAAAGGTATGCTTATGTCCCTCTTTCACTTCTATTTAAAATATCATAAAAACGAACTTTGGCAACACAGAGTACAAGAAGTGTTATGCTGTCCACAAGAAATTTTGAAGGTCAAAATTGTTTGTGGATTCTAAAGCTTCAAAAGTTTTAAGGGCTACAAAGACAGCACAAGCCAACATATATGCCAGAAGCCTCACTGGAATCTATGCTATCTTCAAAATTTCAAGCTTTCAATACTTTAAAATTCCACATTTATGTTTGGGTTATGACTTGAAGAAAAAAACCAGTATCTATATTCACAAGAAATTAAACATGTATAAGTAGTCATTTGTAATCCTCTCAAATTAAGGAAAAAATAATTGTTTTTACCTAACAATAATCTTGAATGAAGTCTCCTTCACTTTTTCAAGAAATTAATTTCATGGTGTAATTAGCAAACCAGAATCTGTCTATCCCAAGCATTTAATTAGAACATGCTGTGGTTTTGAGGTCTATTGTAGTTAAAAGGGTTAACACGATGAATAATTCTTATTAATGCTCCCAAGCCACCATATGCAATTGTACACCACAGGCAGTGACTCAGACAGGAAATTCTTTCTTCAAACCTCTCCGGGTATTCTATGACTCATATAACAATTGAGATATTTCCAAGGGTTTTCCTTTAGATTTCCTAAAATATTCTTCTGTAGTTTGATTTAACATATTTTAGATGTAACACAACACAAAAATTGAAGCCAACCGCAACATAAGGTTTTAACAGAAATCACAAAAATAAGTATCTTGCTTTTATTTAATACAGTCAATTGCATTTTAAACAATGTTATGCAATGTTTAGGCAATTAGCACCATACACTTACCAATAAACTTGTTTTGCATAGTCTCTAGGAGAGCTTGGTGGGCATCTTCTGTTTGCAAAGCACATGAACATTCTCTGGCCAGTATGGTTCGGACAAGGTGCTCTCCACAACCTAAAGAAATATTAAGATTGGGAATAGTCAAAATACAGATACCAATATGAAGAAACGCTGTTGTTATTTTACATCATCATAGCCAAATTTAAAAAATTTTTAAAAAGAGATGCATATGACAGTTTTCTGCCATAATTTTTTATTTTTATTTTTTAGAGAGAGGCCCTGAGTCACATGAAAATTCAATGACATCAGCAGTTTTTCTCAAAACTTTCCTGAAATTTCTACTGGACAAAGTCATAAACCAAAACAGGTTAATTGCAGAAAGTAAAAACAGAAATAGCAAGAACAGACAGTGCGACTGTGTCTCACTTTTCACCTTTATCCAGATCCTGCAATTCTGTCTCAAAGAATCCATTTAGCAATCATTCTTACAGGCATGATCTTTGGACACAATTCTCTTCAAACCAAGGACATCTTTAGTGAATGCCTCAGTAACTCCTTTGCACAACACAATCTTCTATTTAGTCCATCTGATTTAGGCTTTGGCCAACAAAGGAATATGTGAATTTACTTATGCTTTTTTGACAGGGCAGCCGTTCACTGGATTCCTAATATAAAATTCTGTAATCTTTAAAGGCTTTTCTTTAAGAAACTAAAAAGCTCCAGCAAACAACCACTTATTGCCTCAGTGCTTTCTGTAACTGTCCCCTGAAAACCGTTGATGAAGACAAGTAGGTCGTTAGTGCGACATACAGCTGTGACCAAACGGCACAGTGCATGTTTATTGGATCAAAGTTTTCCTGGACAAGGAAACACATTGGTGATAACTTCTGCATATATATAAAGCTCATTATACTACTATGCCTCCCATTTGTTGACCCTTTTCCTCAGTGGTAAGGGAGCAGATGAACCAGCTAGAAGAGGGCTAACCAAGCACCAGTTAGGATGAAATGTGTTACCCAGTTACAAAAAAAATTAAAACACAACTAACTAATTTAACAGCTGTAATATGATTTTAATTATCTAAATTGACTTGAATGCAGTTGGATCAGGCTTGTAACTTTAGAATATATCCTAAACTAAAACTGCATTAGACACCAGAATATACAGATAGAAGTCAAGTATAGTCAATTCCCAATTATCTATATATATTTCTAGCAAATTTCATATTAACCATGACAAGACGCAAGCACTGTGCTGGCTCCATACAAAAATCAGCTATAATCCAGTTGGACTTATTAGCTCAGGTGCAGAACTACAGAAATATACCTATGCAGCTTCCAGAGACAATTTTTGGCTGGAAACAATATAGCTGCTTTCACGTAGCAAAGAGCCGGAGCTGGTAAGACATCAAACCTAATCTGGCTTCAGACAAAGGCAGCTCAGTCTCCACGGATAACATTCTCTTTACTGGAACCACTAAGAAGCCTAAAAGAGAGAAAACTGAGCAGCTCTGGCTGAAGCCAGCCTAAATCTGGCACAAAGAAAGAACTAATAAATAAACCCAACCCAAACTGGCTCCAGTGCAGCCTGCTGAGCCTCTCATCACTGTGCTTCCCAATATGCTGAGTTCAGAGGACTGACTGGTTTGGGCACCACATTGCATGAACTCACATCAGCAGGTCTAACGCTGTGTCTTGGAGCTACTCACAGACCAGCTTCTTGTTCTTGCCACCACTTTTGAACCCTAATTAACATGGCAACCTACTCCAAGAATCTCTCTTTCTGGTTACCTGTCACACAATTACATCCTTCCCCTTAAAGGCAAAGTGAGTTTGCAAACACTGTTCTTCAAAGACTGCTAACAACAGGGAAGAAAACAAACAAACAAAAAACAAACACCAACACAAAAAAAACCCCTCACCCCGCATTTCCAAGATTAAAAAAACAACAAAAAAACCCTATGGAGCACTATACATGCATTAGATGTAAGAGAATAAGCCCAGGGACCAGACCAGAGAGAAATTGTGTACACGTATCCTAAAAACTTGGTATCTTCAATCATCAAAATTACACCTTAGTCTTCAGTTACATACTCCTCCTAATGGGCAGTGTCTCCTCATGGATACAATTCAGTTAAACTGAATTGTTTGATGTGAGGCATTGAATCTACATATAATTGGCACTACAGAAAGATAAGAAATTCTCTGTATAGCAAACAGATTGCGTAAAAAAACCAGTTATAAATTTAGAGGAAAATGAAAGCTGAAATACTACAATTACACAGCAAAAGGAGGTAGCTCTTGAGAGCACAAGAAAAAAAGTGTTTTCATTGAGACTTCCAAGCTCTCAAGTTATTGAGAGAAGTGTCCTAGTTAGGATATTATCTTCAAGAGGCTCCCACAGTACAGTGTCCTCAATAGCTGCTTACAGAAGGGTCCGTCCATTCATTGCCCCATTACTTCCATGCTGGAAAGCTTTTGTCCACAATAGAATTGAGAGTTATCTAATATTTATTGAAGACAAAGTAATGTATAAAGAACATGTAAAAACTGCATGATGCATTTTTCCCATAGATCAAACGGAGCTTTTTATTTTTTTAACTAAAACATTAAAATTTAAAATTAAATAAAATTTATTAATTATGAAGTTTTGCTGTAAAGAATAAAACTAAACAAGCATATGCTCCAGTAAAAACTTAACAAGTTGATTTTTTCTTGCAAAGAACCTGTTAACACCTTTAAACATAACATTTAGACCCTATGTGAGGTAAAAAGCATGGGACTGAGAATGTGAATCGAGCAAGGGAGACACAAAAATCAGAGTGAGCCTATGCCTTTCCTATGCATCAAGTAATAAAACCAGATGTTACTACTTCACAATTTTTAAGTAATTCCTAAATTGGCATCAAAAAGACAATAGCCATTTTTTAGCATGATGCATAATGTTATTTTCCCCCTAGGAGAATGACTTTATTGAAGAGTTCCCATAACATCGTCTGCTACAAAAAAAAAAAAAAAATTAAGAGAGAGAAAACTTAATATGGGTTAAGAACAGCTGCAGCTCACTGATGTGATCCAGGATCAACCACAAGGAAAGCAGCCTTGCAGTTCTACTAACACATCACACATCTCTACATCCCCACAGACAAAGTCATTTCTTTTTGTCATATTTATGTCAACCTATAAGGCAGCAAACTTACAGACTGCTGCTGGCAGTGTGTATAAAAATCTTTCAACACATCACATGCCAGCAATCTGCAGGGACAGATAACTAATGAAAATAATCCCCTCCTTTTGAAAAGAAAAAAATGTTACTGCAGTTTTTGATGTAGGAACATCTATTTTTGAACAAGAAAAACAACTAAGCTATGTTTCACATATTTTGACCAGATAAAGGCTGGGAAAAAAAAGTACCCTAATTATTCCAATAGAATTGTCCTTCCTATTATCTCAAGTCAGAAGCAAATACTAGACCGTGAACTGCCTTGTAGGTTTAGCAGACCTGTATGTCTCTATAAACTGGGAAAACATTCTAGATAATACTAAGGCTAGAGATAAAATAAACGTATACAGAATTATGGTAATCGAAACCTAATTTATAACTTACTATATAAAGTTGTGGGCTCAAATTTATAGTTCCATTCACTTGTAATCTAACCACCAGCATTAGCCAACTTCCGAAAAAGTTTTATTAACATGATTCAAGACAGCAACTACAGTCAAAGCTACTTTAATGCATTTCCAAATCTTTGCATGTAAACTGATGAAAATGTAAATCTGGTTCATTTGCTTAACAATCTCACATTATACTAAGTTTAACTGTATGTGTTATTATACTTTGTGGGCTTTTCACTGAATAAAACCGAAACCAAACCAACAGAGACTCCTAATAAGAATTTTTCAATTCTACATTAAAGTATCAAATGCACTTGTTTTAGTAACTTTCCTGTAAACAGAGTTTAAATCATTCCATTATCCTTTCCCAGTTAAGATGATGACTCCTGATTTGGTAACCTGAAGCTCATTATATCTCCGAGACAAAGGCTTTGCAATGACAGATCAAAGGTTCTATAAGGCTTCACACAGGAGTGACTCAAGTGGAGATTACTATCTGGAAAACTGGGTTAAATTAGCACTTCTCACTGTTTCGCAGAGGAAACAAATTATTTTCCTAACACAGTAACATTGTGCAAACCCCATACTGCCTACTCATAACCCATCTGCTGACAAAAGTACTACTGATGGAACTACTGTTGCCTGTGTTTGCAGGGGTAAGTACAGTAAGTTGTCTTCCTCGGGGATCGCTGCTGGCAAAGTGAGCAATGTATCTACAGGAAATGTATATTCTATTTTAATAAATAAATAAATATAGATAAAATATAGCATTTTGATGCAAGTTTCTAGCCTCTTACATTAAGGGGAACTAAGCTTAAAAAACAGATTCCTAAAGGCACATGGCACCACCAAGCACCCATGACAAAGGAAGCAAAGAAGGACAGGGCTCAACAGTCACAGCACATTTATTTTGCTCTTGAACCAATTAGGTTTGGTGAGAACCAGAATCTTAAAAGAAAAAAAGAAAACCAAACCACCAAACCCCACACCTGTCTTCAACTAGAAGTTTACAACGCTGTCTGAAAACCACTTGGAGATCATACAGAAAACTTCTGAAGATCATACAGAAAGCATCAGGACTGATTTTCAGAGACACATATCATCTTGGATCATGCTTTTAACACAGTGTTTCCAAGTGCAAAGCTGACCAACAGTGAAATATGACTTCCCTTTCCTGTGAGTATTTAAATGTGTGATTTCTGAAAATAATACCACTTTTCCTATTCAGACACTCTCTGATTCATGCAAGATCCTCACAAGAACAATCTGGGATTCTACAACCTTTTTTTTTTTTCCATGATCTCTTTTTCTTCTGTTATCCTATTGTAACTTAACAGTTATATATGTATCAGTAGTCCTCTCAAGTTACGATTTCAACCAAAAATAGCATAGAGGAGCACAAAGCCCTGAACAGGCATTTTTTGAGCTTTAAGCACCGCAAGATGGTTGTTCCTGCACTCCACGCCCCATGCACCAGATGTTGCTGATTATTGAATCAGAGATCAGGCAAACCAGAAGTACCTGTTATGTTGTACAGCGCTGTACAACAAGCGAGATACAAGCCTTCTTGCAGAGGAATGAGAGACAGGAACCCATCAGGGAAACCTGTCACTATGCTGACAAACGACAATAATTTTTCCACTGTCATTCACAATTCTACACTAGTGGGCAGATACTCTATAAAGCAACTCTTTGGTACCTGAGTATCAACATAGGCACAAGACAAGAAACGTATCAGAACTGCATATCTGAGTAGGCATGAACATGAACTGTACACCTGACTGCCCCATTTAAAGATTTAAGAATTTTTTTGTTACTGTCCATAAATTTACATAGAGGTACATAACCCAATTCACATTTTCGGTGTTTTCTGCATGTACCTGATCACGTTAGTAATGAACAAAGCTTAGCAAAAGGAAGTTTTAGAAGCATATGAAACATTAGCCATTATGCTGTAGAGCCAGGCCCAGTCTTTGCATTTTAAGTGCTGTTTAACTTTATGCATATAATGGTCTTTAAGCTCCCATTCTTCTTGAATATTTTGTTCTGTTTAGCTTGTCAGTAAATGAATGCAATGTAATTCCATAGTGTACTACCGGAGAGGTACACACTGCAGCACAGTAGCCACAGAGACAATCCAGATGCTGTTTGTGAAAGTGTCAGTTGCTGAACTGAGAAAACAGACAAGCCAGTAATGTTTGTGCTAAAGCTTAAAATTTTGCATTTTTCATTCCTAAGTGATCTTTAATTATTAATAACTCTATTCTGTAGTAATTTGCTAGTTAGCCTTTGCACAACTTTCACAATCAATTTACTTGTGGTTTTTTGTGGGCTTGTTTGTTTTTACAATTGTTAATATGTTTGATTTTCAGCTATTGTATTGGATACTATTTTACACTGCATACAATTTTGAAGAAAAGGTAAAAAATCCAAGCTACAATATAAATTTTAACCTAACCTTCTTTATCAAACAGTAACTAATACTCTATATAATTCATAGGTTATACAAACCTTAACTTGCTATAGACTTTGGTCATTAATTTGAGCTTCATGCAAGAAACTAAGGATGAAATTACTGTTTTTTCCTCAGCATAGTGACTTCTCAAGTAGATTTCTAATGCTTGAAATAACCGCAAGAGGGGAAAAAAAACAGCACAATATAAGCTGAACATCCCATACAATGCATGCTCTTCATCTTATAATGTTCTACCAATGGAACCAAGATGGCAAGCGAAAGGAAGGCCTTCTGCAAAGCAAGGGCCTCCGAGCAGCGTGTCAGAAAGAAATTGTTTTTCTGCTTCTTTTGATGGGAGATGCTTTCAAGTCAGGAAATTAGAAACAGGTGTGCCAGAGGGCACACACACATCCATGCACCACACTGAAAGACACGCGTTTTCAATTTTCAGACATGAAAGAGACTCCTGTTGAATGGAAGGAGAAATGAAAACCTAGCTTTCTTTCTGCAAGCCATAAGCAGAGAGCTTATGGAGCTCTGACAAGCTGCCGGAGCCTTTCTAGCTATTGAAATATACAGTACCTCAACACAAAGTGTTGGAACTTGTTTTAAAGGAGTACAAAATGGAAATCTGCATTACTCACATTCATGTGAGAATGGAAAAATTAATCTAGTTTATTCCACTGCCAAAGTATGACTCTTCTCTTTTCAGAAGTTAAAGATAGAAGTTACAGGTTATCTGTATTTTATTATCTATTCCATACAGAAGAGTCTGAACCTGGTCCCGTTGTTTCAACTTTGATGTTGTTATTTGCAGTTCAATAGTAGTGCCTAGAAAAGAAGTGTCAGTTAAGAAGTTAAAAACCTACTATTTCTGCTTTATTTCCTGAATAACATCTAGTTATGCCTAATGGAAACACAGCGAAACCTGTATTTCAGTAAGCTCTGGTTGTCATTACCACCATCTCCAGAAAAAGCTGACTAAAAACTTGCAAGCCAATGATTTAAAACAAAAAAACCAAAATACAGTACAATAAAAATATTTGGCTGGTAAATTACTGATACATATTAAAATAAAAATTTTAAGTCTGTTTCTGAAGAGATATAAAATGCTACAGCCTATCATAATGCACTATAGTACCAAATTAAAGCTGCATAACTTTTAGCTTTTTGTACTCCTATCAGCTGCTGCATCTTGCCTTCATACTAGCAGAGGAAATTTTTAAGTCACTGACCTGCTGCCAGGAAGAACACCTGCAAACAAAGTCCTGTCCAATTCCTAAAGCATTGATCCTAGAGGGATCAATGGAGCACATTCTTGTTGCAGACAGAAAGTTCTTAGAAGATTTAACTTCCAAACTAACGAACACCTACTAAGAATATGCAAATGGAAATTTTCCAAAAAGGTTGGAACTTCAGTAAATTTGGGTAGGTTTCAAAGATAACAAAAGACAAGTTCAACAT
Source organism: Tringa tobata (assembly GCA_033628505.1). Lineage (NCBI taxonomy): Eukaryota > Metazoa > Chordata > Aves > Charadriiformes > Scolopacidae > Tringa > Tringa tobata. Next base: position 11,342,632 of record JAHREE010000280.1, read on the forward strand.
CCATACAAACTGTGTCTAAAGTATCTTCTCTAAGGAAAGCTGGGAAAAGACTTTCTACATCTTTAAGATTTTAACATGGGCAAAATAAACTAAAATCACTCTGAAGAACTCATCCAGCTTTTCTACAATTTTACAGATAAGGGGGAAAAAAGGTTAGAGTTAAAACATGCCAAGCATATTAATTCTTCACTTCTAATTAGTGGGAAAGACCAGATAATTAAAACAAGTAAGTTTTTAAATAGTTAAAGTTATCACAAACAAGAAGAAATTCAGATATACCTCCAAGAGAAGTTAGAATGAAGAATAAATGTAGTTCCATTAAAGTGGATGTGCATTTTACATTGCCCTTTACATTTAATATATTTTGAAAGATTAACTTCAGTTAAGCTGAAAAGGAAAAAGCAAACTACTTTTTGCCCAGCCTTTGATTAGATGCTTTGTTGCAATTGATTTCTTTGTAAAAACACTACACCTTTCCAAACTACGTCATTTTTGTCAAAAAAAATTTACAGGAAAGGAAACAAGATAGCAGCTTATGTGTTAGCTAACTATATGTATACAACCATTTTCTCCCAATTACAGAAAAACGTTTAAGACATAAAAAGAGAGTTCAGTTTGCTGCCATCTCCATTTTGCTTTGTACCCTTGCATCTATTTCAGGCCATTTGGGCAAGGTATGGCAAACAGGAACAGGACTAACAGAGAAGGAGATGGCGCTGCACAGCTGCTGCTGTCCCAGGCCATGGAGAGCAGCAGGCCTTCTGAAGGAGACTACCACTTCTAAAAAGCCTGCGCAACTTCTTGCTTGCAATAGATTATTACATTAAGTCCAACTGAAATTTCAAGAGGCAATAAGCACTCTCTGCTGCACCCATCCAGCTCTGCTTCAAAAGAACCCTTCCGAAGGCAATTCAAACAACCACTCTGATGATTTTGTGGACAAACCCCTCAAGCTTTGAACGCTGTGGTACCGAGTTTAATTGACTGCTTCTTAATGCTACCATTCCCACAAATCATCTCTGCCTGTTGCCTCCTCTCTCTTCACACAGCCTTGTGGTGGTAGTAGGTTAGTTCAGACACCACATGCTACAGCACTGAAGCCTCCAAACGGCATCTGGACACAAAGCCTGAACTCTTGACAGAAGCATCCACTTCAGAGGTAAATACTGATCTGTCTGGAGATAGACCTCTTTCTTCCTCTACCCTCTGGTTCACTCTAACAATGACATAACTCTTCTCCATATGCAGCTGCTTCATCTGTGATGCATTGCATTACCTATTATTCCCCAAATCTTACAGGACCAGACTGATTTTGAGACATAAGACATATTTCTACAAAGAGATGAACTGTATCATATTAGCTATCTCACAGAGTATCTCAAACAATCTATACAGGATACAAAATTTGCATATGAAATTCCTCTAGACTTTTGGAGCATGGACTCAGAAGGACACAGGCCAGACAGACAAGCAGCACCTGCCCAGGTCTTAGCAGTCCCTGGATTCCAGCACAGCCCTCAACACATGGGGATCACAAAGCAAAGTCCTACATCACAAGTCAATTCATTGACGTTAAAGCTTCCTTGAAAAATATTTACTCCACAGAATTGCACATCACTGTGGTTCCTGTTGAAAATGAGTTTTCAAGTAAGAATTTACGGTTCAATGGCTCCCATAAGGAGAGACCAAAATGCTGGCTGAGGGCATAGCTCAACAGGCAATTTAACAAGCATGAACGTTCTCACCATAGGCGTCATTCCCTATTCCATATTACCTGCTCCATTTTGCCAGCAAAAGTACAATGGACTGGAAAGAAGAATGGATTTGAACAAAAAGTAAAAGTTTGAACAGGAAAAGGCAGGGGGGAGGAAGAATGAATACACTTATTTCCTTATTGATAAGGATTTCAGAAATAAGAGAACCATCCTTCAGCAGCAGGCTGGACTAGGTCGTGTCCAAGAGGTTCCTTCCAAGCTAAACAATTCTGTGACTCTTCACAATACAAAATGTGCTATTTTTCACTTAATGGAATGATATATCATATATTTGTATGTATATCCAACACAGCTTTTCAAGTATTTTGATGTAATCCCTAAAATGCCTTTAAGAGAAGAGGCCGCTGCTTTTGACAAGAGACCCTAAAAGCCAGTCCTTTAGGATCTTGGCGAATTCACCAACACAAGAAATTGTTAAGGGAGTCAGGCACATTCTGCATATTTACACAGAATACGTACAGTCTGTGTGTGTATTCCTAAAACATTGCTGTTATCTGTACCTGATTTTCATTCAGTCAGGAATAAACTCTGGGCAGGGGAGAAGCACAAGACATCATTGAAAGACTTTTCTCAGACTGAATCCTCAACTACACCTCAGTTTGGGTCCAGAAATCTGATATCACTGCTACTTTCTCAAAAAAACACAACTTTGGGCTCAGTCCTGAATCCTAATTATAGACTCATTTTTCTTTAGGATTGTAAACCACAATTAAGTCCCATTCAAATTCTCCATAGGATGTCACATGTACCTTTCTTGTACCAAATATTCTCCTCAAAGGGATTCTAGTGAAAGCTGGAGACTTTGCAGCTTCATGTTACAGAACTTGGCATTTTATAAATAATGCAAGACCTTCTATCTGTCTGCAGAAATGCAACATTAAAAGTTTTGCTGGCTTCAATGGCTGACACACACACACATACAAAGCACGTCACCCATGAGTGAAGAATGGGTAACTATGCTTTCTACTACCTACTGTTGTAAAGATGTAAAAAGGAATGCAATACATTATTCTCAGTCTCTACATTTCCACTCAAAAATTCTACTTATAGTTGCAGTTTCAATGTCTCTGGCATTAGCTGTTACTGTAAATTTTGTATTTATCTTTAAAATTTATATTTAAGGTTCTGCATATCCCAAGAGAATTATTACTTTTCAACTTATCTCCCAGCAAAAACACAGCCTGCCTCTTATCCCAGTAGTATTACATTTGGCACAGTTAGTAGACTAATATTCACAATCATCATGGATATGCCAACCAGAGAGGAGATTCAGTGTCACACGATATTATTATGAATGAGAAGAATATACACAAAGTCTTTGATTCTTATTATATTCAGGAAAAAATAGGAAATGTTTTCTTAAAAGTACAGCCAAAAACCAGGCTATTGTTTCTCCTGCGGTTGGGTTTTGTTCACAAATGTTTTCCCTCCAAATAGTACCCATCTTCCTGTGTTTACATTCGTATACCAACAAAAAACATTCACTAAAGAATTCCAAGTGGCCTTATGAGTGTGCTTTTGGCCTCTTTTTGGGGGAGGCTGTTTCATTTGTGTATGTGCACAAATGTGTGCACACATGCATGTAACAAGCTTTTAAAAGACCAAAGATTTGGCTTCTACTATGTTGATCCAAAAAACAGCTTAGCTGTTAATTACATTTATACTAAATAAAGGCCACTGGTAACACTCATCTCATTTAACAAGCTTTCACTCAGTCCCTACCATTATTCTTACATGGAACGGCACTTGCATTATGTTGTTAGATTTCACAGTTAAGGTTGCCCAGGTATCTTAGTTATGTGTGCAGCTGCAACATTCTCTGAGTTTCTTGAATTTTAATACTGGTTTTGAGATACTTTTACAGAATTCCTGCAATGTTTATCCTTCAGTTGCCAATAAAGTCCCACAACTTTTTTTTCCCAAAAAATATTATAAGTTTTAATGTAATTCAGAGTTCACATGTTGAAATGTCTCCAAAAATTGATTTAAAAAAAAAAAAAAGAAATATTTTACTTGTTTACACAGAAACTGAATTTATACTGAGAGTTATGGAATAAACCTTGAATTTAAGGCCCTTTATATTCAGTCATTCCTCTTTCACTGTCTCCTCTATCCCGCCTTTAGAAAGTTTTCATCTTTTGATTTCAGTTGTCCCACCCCGTCTTAAACTATAGTCATAAAATGTGAGTTTTACAATATCCTGTATTTTATAAACCATGAAGTAACTTTTGAAAAGCCAAAAAAAATAAAACCAAAGACAGTGTGGCTAAACAACAAGGCCAAGAGACTGTTAGAGGTAAGAAAGTAACATTCAAAAAGTTGAAGTCATGCCCAAACGAGTTCAGTACAACCACCTTTGGCACATTCAATACAAAAATCACAATAAAAATGGCCAAAAACATTTCAGAAACAACTTGCTAAAGGCAGAAGAACTAATACCAAGTCCTTTCTGAACACAGAAAAGCAGGAAGCCTGCCAGCATCCACAGGGCCAACAGAACATCAAGATGTAAATACATGTCTTCAAATAATACATGACCATTAGAGAAAGCTACATGGATTTGGAAGTACTTTCATGGCGACACCTTTTTTGTGAGGAAGGTATTGAAAGATGCGTCTCAAATTGAAGCTTTGATAGAAGGATTTTAGAACAAAATTAATAAAAATTCAAGAATAAAACCTACTGTGCTACTAAGTGTGGCAGTGGAACTAACACTTTTCTTTTTCCAAGAAAGCTTCTACAAAGGTAAACTATCACAGAATAAGAAAAACATTCTCAGCAAAATTTAAATAACTGGTCTTCTAAGCACAAAAAGAAATGAGAAATCTTGAGAAAGTCATCCTGACCTATTAAAACCAAAGATATCTCCAGCTTCTAAAGTCCCAGTATCACAAATTGCTAGAAGCTCGAATAACTCAGTGGAGGTGCTTTTCCCAGTCCTGTACTTTTCCTTGGAGACCTGCAAAGACCTTCTATCTGAAACAGGACACCAAACCACCTGGAGCTCTGGTTTGATCCAATGTGTCCATTCTTACGTTCCTGCAAATTCTGCATGGATTTCAGTGTGCAAGAGTTTATATTCTGTATGCACTGAATTACTATCCCAAACTCTCATTTCTCCACACACGAGAGGTTTTCCACAACCTGTTCAATCTCTTGCTGATCATAGACTCCAAAACGCAAAGACACGAGCAATTTTGTAAGTATGGAATCAAAATAATTTACAAAACCTGGCTTCTTAACTTAAAACTTAAAAATGGCTTCTAGGAAACTAATGCCAAAGGGGAATTAGTCTTTGTCTCTCTTGCATTCACTTCTTCAAGACTGAATATAGAGCCCGATACAACAAACTCTCAAGTCTTGAATTTCTATCCCTAGCTATTAATAACGAAAGTTTAAAAGTCTAAGTCAGCACAAATATGGAACCTTTTATTTCCCAAAGAATCCTTAAGTTAAAATTATTTCATTTAACATATATTAATAGTTAATTTGGAGCATACTTTTGATAAAGCTTTAAGGGAATCATAGTTAAACTTTTGTCTTAATTCAATTTTTTTTTTAAATTCTAAATGTGATTTGATGAACCAGCTATTCTGTGAAGTCATTTAATAATAAATATTAAAGTCTACATATACAATAATCAAATACACATAGCAACCAAAGCCTCATTTTCTTCTCTCCCAGCCCCACCCCCCTACAACAAAAAAAAAAAAATTCCCTGTAGAAAATGTTAGGATAAATTTGTGCCAAGTTTACCACCTAAAGACAAATTAAAATGAAGAGACGTGAAATTAAAACAATAAAATGTTATATTATGAAAACTACAGAAATCTAAACTGATTGCAAATTTCAGTTATTTTATGTACATATTTTAAATGCGTTTACATACAAGTGTATATGTCTATATGTAAAATGAAACATGAAATGAATGTGCACACACACACAGGTTTTTTTTATATAAAACATGCAAGTTTCATTTGTTGCTGGTTGTTTTTTTTTTTAAATATATGTCCACACTAAACCAATTTAGAAACCTACAGAGCGGCGTGTAATCACTATTACAAATACAGTCTAGTCTGGTTTTAGGTACAGTGAGTGACAATGCTTATCTTCTCTTAGGAAGTACTCTCAATCTTAGAGCTTTGCAAATCATCACATCTTCTAGAGTTTAGGTAGTAACTTCATTTTCTAAAAGTTTAATCCAACAAGGAAGTATGTTAACGTATTGTTTTCTTGCTTAGCCTTGGCAATTTCACCTTTTGAATATTTGCAGATGTTTCTGCCCCATTCCCATCTCCTGTTGTGATCCAGCCAAGTTGTAAGTTTCATTCTTTCAATCTTTCCTATAATTTAATTTTTTCCCCTTAATTTCCCCTTAATTAACTTCATGGTTCACATTGTTGGATGCTCATATTTTAAACAAGAATCAGGCATCAATATATTTTAAAACTGCACTAAACATAAATTACATTATAAAATAAAACATTATGAGCTTCTGAGAATGGAAAAAAGAATGGTATTGATTACAGAAGAGTTCTCACTTCCTGTAAACATTTCTATCTCCCCCTCTCTCTCTCACACTAACACTTTAAAGGAAAACCAGAAACAAGAGATTAATTAAACACCGCTAGTCTGAATTTCAAATCACTGAATAAACAGATGGCCATGCTTCATAGACCGCCAACAGTCTATTTCAATTAACTGGGATTTGAATTAATGTAACCTCGTGGAAGCGAGAAGATTTGAACCAAAGAAACATACATATATATATTTATGTCTGTGTGTGCGCACGTGCATGTGTGTGCAGTAGTTATAAATAGTGTAACATTAAAATATTTACCACTATATAAAATTGGTACCAGCAAAAAGAAAGGAGGCTTCTATTTAAGGCCATCATTATACCCAGACGTCTCCTTTAAGTGTATGAGGACGTTTGCCGGTACTTCCATAGACTTCAAATCCAGCTGACTTCAAAAAGAACAGTTTAAAAAAATTAAATAAAGGTGATATTCTAAGCTTTTCCACAAACAATCTCTAATATTGGACTTATGCTCGCTAATTATTGTGTTTCCCAATACTGTAATAAATACATTTGCGTACATGAGTAAGCATTTAGCAAACTAAAATCAATGTGGTGTTCCTTGAGTAAAAATATCCTCCAACACTTCTGCATTCAGGAGAATTTTCCTTTGCATAAGTATTAAAAAGGACACTTGCTATTACTAACATCAAACTTACGGGTGAACATCTACACAAATTTTCAATAGTGGGACACAGAGTTAAATACAGGGGAAATTAGCCAGGTGTATGACTTCAAAAGAAACACAGGATATTTCTGATGTTTTTCAGTCTCTGTCAAATTTCAGTTCTACACCCTGTAACCTTGCACCTTCACTACTTCTGTAACAGGACTCTACCTCTGCAGTACCCTTGGGATACAGTTTACATCACTAAATCTCAACTCTGCAGATTTTTTTCATCTCTCCCTATACTGAACGCAGATAACTGACCACTAAGCAGTGGTCCAAACTATAAATTTTGCATCCTGACATAAGCATTTATTAAAATGTTACAAGTAGTTTTTTCCTGTTACAGACTGTTCATACAATTAGGAGAAAAAATAAGGAAAACAGACAAAATACAGTCCTTTCAACTGCTTTTACGTGGGAGTTGCAAAGTAAAAGCAACTCCAGCATAACTTCACCTTAAGGCTTTTCTGTTCTACAATACACACCCAGTATTGTGTAACAATACAGCTATCTTTCCAATGTCTGTTCTGGACAAGTTAAAAACATCCCGGCTTACATTCTCAAATCATACATTGTAGTGTGAGCAATCTTCCTAGTTATATTTTGGCCGGGCTTTGTGTTGGTTTTGGTTTTTTCCTTTCTAATTTTTAATATTTGATCAGTCCTGTTAGATTTAGTAGATCTGCTGACATACTTATTACAATTGGTGTCTCCAGCGCCCAGCACACCACCTGACAGAACAGCTCTGTGTGGTAACTGCCTGATAGGCATCAAATGAACAAAACACTTGTGTGATCCCAATACTTCCACAGAAGAGAAGAGAAGCTACCCTACTTCTTACATTACTTTCACAATTTCTGAATAAATGTTTTCCAAGACACTTATCCTAGCAATTTGCCTGTGACTTTTTCCCTTCCTTTCGAGAGGAAAAAAAGAGATGAAGAACAAATTCACTTAAAATAGTAATTAAATATTTTGGAGGGAAAAAAAGCTGTTTGTAGCATTTTTGTATCCAAGGGTCCCTCTAAAGTCAAAAGACCCTGTAATTATCTTAGTCCTTTACAGAAGGCTTCCAGTCACAGAGGCTTCAACAGCACTTCTTTACAGTAGTAAAGTTCCCTTAATACATAACAAATACAGTACATCCTTTCAGTGCAATACAAAATCTTTTAAGCAGGATAAATATTAACATGGTTGTTAATTAAGTAAAAGGACCAACACAGCAACCAACAGAAATTAATTCATGGATTTAAAGACAATACTAACAAATATATATTTTTATATGTAAATTAGTGATACACATATAGTCTGGAAACAATGTCAATATTTTAACTCACCATTCATAGAAATATTTTTTTTGGAATGTGTAAGCTAATTACAGAGAAAGATAGCAAATTTTTGAAATATTTATAAAAGTAGTAAATACCTGAAGTACTCACAGCAGTGGAGTAAGGGGTATGAGCTCCTGTATTTTCAGCCCAGCAGCCGCAACCATAAAGAGCTGCCTAAGGAAAGAAGAGCATCTTTCATAAATTTAAATATACAAGGTTTTTGGTTTATTCCCTTCCCTTAAAAAGAAAAACCAAAATAAACCACCACCCAAAACCCCTAAACCAACAACAACAAAAAAATAAATGCAAAAAAAATCCCAGTATTAATAAAAAAGATAAATTTGAAAATCATAACAGCCCAAATTATAATTCCAACCCATTTGGCTACATCTTCTTTTACTATTCTTCAGAAATGAGTGATTATCATAGATGTCTGGTATTCTAACCTAAATTTACAGTTATGAGGGTACAGATATCAAAAGATAAAAATAATTCCAGCTGTTCCCTATTTTTATAAAGTCCCTTTCACTCTCTATTCCAAAAGAAAATCCTAAATGCATTTCCAAAGAGAACTGCTCTTAGGACAGTGGCAAAAGTCAACCAAAAATTCAGATGTAGAGCAATGGAGTATGACATTTCTCATGCACTTCAAAATTCCCTCACCTGATAACAATAAGGAATGCACACACCTGATGTGTTCTTTTAATACATCTGTCACTTCTACCAATTCACAAGATCTTTTAAAAAAGTAATTAAGACAGCTTCTCTAAATATTTATGAAAATCTTATTTAAAAACACTCTAAGCATTAAAGAGAATATTTGTGGTATTAAGGAGGTAATTAAGCCCATGAAATTAGCTTATCAATAGCTCTGGCAAAAGGTAACTAACTACAGAACAACTTCTTACCTATCAACGTTTTATAACACTGAGGGAGGACACTAGTAAGAAAACTTGCATTCCAATGCAGTGATAATGCCTTCAGAATTTAATGGAAAGGGAGAACACCAGTTTGCTATCACAGCTCTTGCTTAGTGTCACAATTGCTGAACAATCATTCCCAACTGAAGAAGTACACTCACCTGACCAACTCTTCCAGGATGCTTTAGTGCTAAACCTCCACTGGAGACAGCAGCAGCAACATTTCCTTCTTGGTCAACAACAACTGCACCAACCGTATCCAATGTTCCTGAGTCATTCTCCTGCAGGACACACAAACAGAGACAACTACTAAAAATAGTATATTAAAGGCAGGTTATAATTCTTAGCGGTGTGCAAACTAACGTGCAGGAACCCAATTGACAGGCCAATCAATAAAACATATTCATGCATATTGTACCAATGGTGCTGCTGTAAATCTCCCAAAAATGCTCTCCAGCCTCAGACAGGACCTGAAGAAAATTTCTCTGGAAACAAGAGGTGACAAACATCTCTCAGAACTCATCCAATGCTTAGGTTACCTGCCTTTACTCACAAAAGTGCCAAAAATGCTGTTTTCTTAGTGGTGGGTACTTGTCCCCTAAGAAATGATTCAGTAACTCATTCCAAAGATGTCATATCAAAAGGCCTTTCCCAAAAGCTTTGAGATGGCATTTTCAGAAACTGTTATGTTTAAAGCTCTGTATGATTAACAAAAAGACCCAAACCAAAACAAAAGAATAAAACCAACTCCACCAGAAGCAGTTTACCATGTAAAGAGAAAATTCTGATATTCTGACCAAGACGATAAATAGAAGCCTTAAGAAGAAACCTCCCCCAGGACAGATTCTTTCTCTCAGACTTGTTCTCAGTTCAGCAATCTTTAGTGGCTTCCTGGTTGAAACAAATTACCCTTTGCTCCCTCTGGGCCACTAGAAAAGCATCCTTACTTCTTTCCATTTCTTCTGAGGCAGATTAGCTCCCCTAAGAGCAGGGGTCTTTCAGTAGTCATTCCTGATGCAAGTTCTCTGCCTACTGCCTCACAAACACTTCAGCTGTCTCACCTATCCATCCCCCCTTCCTAAATACACCACGTTCAGTCACTCTAAGAGAAAGAGCAGTTTTCCCCACTCTGTCTAGTCTTGACCTTGACTCCTTTCTCTGCAGAACCCAGGCCAAAGCACTTTGACTTCATGCCCAATCACATATAAATGCATATTTTCCGGACTAGGATATAGAGGTAGGAAGAAGAATAAAAACCACAACCCTACACTCAACTATTCAACTTCAAGTTATCAAGTTCCCATCATTAATTAAAATTTCCTTGGGCATACAATGTCACTTGTCAAGCAGAATTCTTAGGAAATTCATGCTGATGATACTCTGGCCACACTTAATTTAAAAGAGAACTCCTGAGTTAATACTGTGCCAGTCTTAAAAGGAAAACCATGCAATGAAGCACTACAGCGTTCTACAGTATTTTTCAAACAACTGGAATCCTAAGCAGGAGTGCCATCCTTGGCTTTTACTCAGAGAAACAATAAGTTTCTTCTCTTCACCTACATCTTCCTGAACAAGTTCTACACTCAGAAGCTGGCACTAACCATATTCAATTTTAAAACAAACCGATGGGAAGTCCTACCAGTAAAGCAGAATAACTGCTTAGAAAAAGAGAGGTGAAAAATCATAGATCTAGGGTTTCAACTTGCATTGGGAAGAACAGTAAATTGAAAAGCAAAGGAAGGTAAAGACCAGGATCAGGGAAGGCACAAGAAGGAGAGGCAAAAAGGAACTTTCAGGACTGGAGCAAAGGCGATAAGAAAAAGCAAGTTCCCTTCCAAGTTGTAAAGATAAAAGGAAATGAACATCTCATGGGCAAATGCATTTTGCAACTCCCAGGACTGCCAGCCAGAACCTAATTCAGGTATTATTAACCCAGTTGGAACAATACTATTCAGCAGACTGAAAAGATCTTAAGCAGTAGAGCAGGCTGCTCACTGAGGTGCAGAATCCCATTCTTGGAGGTTTTCAAGATCAGACTGGATAAAGCTCTTCCCACCGTGAATTTTCCTATGATCCTATGACTTCTCTATAGAGAAGAACGACTAATATGATGCAGGTTTAGTTGCCCATCCCCTGCCCCCTTCTATCAAAGGAAATTACACCCACAACAAAAAACTTGATTAATAGACAACTACAGATAAAAAAATCAAGCCCGTCAAAATTAGGAAATGCCAGAATTAAGGCCACCTGTGTAATCTGAATTCATATTAAATCAAACACTTGGGGTTTCCATAATGAACAGAAATACATTTAGAAGGATGAGGCTCAGAATGGATCCGTATGTATTCCATATCTTCTGACAGCAAAGAAAAAATGCTTGCAAGCCTTCTTTGCAGCATCTGTAAAACTATTTGCTCAATCTGCCATCCATCTTCCGCTTTAGCTCTCACATGCATAAAATATTTGCCTTCGGTAGCAATATGACTAATTTATTTTTTAAAAAGATATTTTAATCAAAAAACCACAAGCATTTACAAGTATATGTTACATGAAAAAATTCTTCACCGTTATTTCTTTTTAAAGATCTATTTCACATTAGGATTTGCTGTCAACTCAGTAGTATAGTTTGCTTACTTTGGCTTATTTTATTTTTAGATGGGGCAACTTAGGAGGCTGGAAACCTTTTCTAAGGGAAGTATTTTTTTAACTTGGCTGACACAACCTTCTGAAAGAAATCTGTATCACTGAAGCAAAGGATTTCCATATTTTCCTTCTTGATAATATAAGTTTGGGGGTTTTTTTGTGATCAGAAAAAGAATCTCTGCTGATGCTGTATTTATCCTTACTTAACAAACTGAAAAACAATGAGGATCAGTTCTATTCTGTATCCAATGGGAAAAATACATTGTCAGATTAATTGTAGACCTATTTTTATGTTTGCTCCCATTTCAACATTACTGACTTTACACACTTACAAGTGACACAATGAATCAATTCTGTAGCTCAGTAGAAAAGCCTTCACAAATGTAAATTTTACTGACGACCCTATGACTCCTGAACCAGTAAATGAAGACACAATTTAACAAAGGAACTTTCTGTACTTCTTCATACAAGAAGGCTTTATGTGCCTAAGGAGTTCCAGGAAAAATGCACCTGATGAGAAGAGTTTCAATGCCATATATTTCTTCTCTTCAAACCATATGAACGTTGAAAAATATAGTATCCCATCAAGCTAGTATCAAGACAATTAAACTACGTTACACACTACCATTCATAACATCTAAAGTAAGTCCAAATTCCACATGGGTCCAACAAGGACTAAATGAGACCCAACTTGCTTGCCCTTATCTTTTAAAGTATTTAATTCATTAATTTAGCACCCTAGATTTCAAAATTTTGCAAGTTCCAGAGGAAGCTTTACTATTCCTTGGTGATATCTGTTAACAAATTCCATACCTGACTTCAGCTAATAATTTATACTAACATACCCATTCCAAAAGCCGTTTGGGACTTTTAACAATGTAGCATTGCAACCTAAAAATAATCTATTATTTAGGAAATATTTAACATGGAAACAACTGAAAGCCAATGACAAAAGTAAGACCTCACATTACTGAATTAATTTGCACCTTGCAACAGGAAAGGACGTTAATTACATGAAATCATGGACCAAATATTCAAACTTAGCTAAGAATATGCACACAAAACGGGAAGATGCTCATGTACACAAATGGAGAGTTCCATCACGTATTTCAGAAATCTCATTCTTCTCCTGCACATAGAAACCACATAAATAGTCATCCTTTCACAAGTCCATAGAAGGAATTAACAGTTTAAGAGGCCTCTACCCAGGGCCTGCTGAAAGATATCTACACACAGGGCCTTTTCTCTCTTGACATCAGTCTTCTGAAATTCTGTGAAAAGTAATTACCATTAAATCTCATCTCCGAGTATCATAGCTGACAAAATGCAAGATTAATCAGATAGAATTTACATCTATGTAAATAGTAATTGTAATACAATTAAATTGTAATACAAGTAACATCTATGTGTTATTACCCAACTATCCACACAAATAAATAGGATTTTCTGTCTGATGATAGATAGACCAAGTAGATTCCCCTAAAAATATGTTTTTTTACAGTATTTTCCTACACAAAACAGAACAGGGGAACACACAAATCTTGCAATGCTGTTCCTTTAGAGATCAGGTGGGAACACAGAGGAGCACAACAGTGGATAGCATTATATAGAAAATAATATATCAACAGTTAATATATTTGGTTTTTTAAAACCTCTGATTTTAAGTGTTCCTGGTAGAGAACTTCTATTGATTGTGGCAGCATTTAACAAGGTGAGAGGCATTCTTTTAAGAATAAACTATTTAATAATAAACTATTAATAAACTATTTTAAAGAAATACTTATAAATCCATCTAAGTCAGGGGAAAATGTTACTATTCTGTGAGCACTGGGCCCAATTCCTAGGTACCAATTTCTAGAAACATTTTCCTCTAGGGCAACTAACAGTGTAGCATGATAGACTCTCATAGCAATCTAGTCCTAACAGAGTATGCATGGTCAGTGCAATACACATCTGTTTGAAAAGGGGTAGTTACAATCTAATCACATTAAGCTTGATAAACAACCCTACCCTTTCCAGTTTAATAGGTGTTTGGTAGGAAGATTTTGTCTGACCTCCACATCCAAGATACAGGAATTATTTCATACTGTATTCCACAGATGAGTTTTGTTGTTATGCTTTTTTGCTTCTTTTTTTTTTTTTTAAACTGGAATAGATGAAAATTACTTACATTTCTTTTCCCATATTAAATGGATTATGAAATATACTTTTGATGTCTCTTGACCGCTACACTTACAATTACCTTCTCACAGCCATAAAAAAAACCATTTGAGGAAAAAGTTAAAAGTGATTAAAATTCATCATATATAATGGGAATGATGCATTGACTGTTGCTCACCCAAAGAGTTCAAGCTGGAACTGGATAAAGGTTCATGTAGAACATTCAGGATGATCAATGACAAAAATATAATGCACAAAATACTTCAAAGAAAATAACGTTTTTCTGTTGAACAAAGACAGACGTATTTTTCTTTTCTCAATATGGTCAGTGTTACTGTCTCAATACAGTAGCTGAAGAATATGAAACTGCTGATTCCATATATATAATTCAAACTATTGTACACATACTTGAGCACATATGTTAAACTACATAAAAACCAAATCAGTTTTAATAAACCTTAAACTAAATAATGTTATATATGGAGTTAAATAACTAGCCTATAAAAAAATAACTTATAAACACTAACCTATAAAAAAATTTCATGTGCACTGGAAATTCTTACACTTATTCAAATCAAGGAGAGGACAAATGCTCTCACAAGTAACTTCAGCATAGCTGTAAAAAAAGTTTGTAATAGCAGAAGACAAATTAAAAATAGGGCTTTTAGCCATACTGTACTACACTATTTTAAATGACAACTTCCTCTGGTAAAAAACAGGTTAACAGTAAGAAGACAAACATTTACTTCTGAAGTTTACCAGTGACTGAAGTGAGAACTTCAGAATGGCATCTGGCTGGATTAACAAATCATAGCCAGTCCCCCTATGAATATATTTAATTAATTCACACACAAATAAGATTTCTTAACTATGTAAATCAATATATAAGTCACTACAACCTAAAAAAAATTAAAATCTCAATTTTCACATCTTCAAAATTTGATGAAGTTATTAATGGGTCTTACTGTGTGCAATAGCATAACCCTATTCAAATCCTACATTGGGTAAACAGTGAAAAATACAGCAAAGAGAAAATTCCATTTACTTGGGAAATAGAAGTCCTTTAGTAAGTCACACTGCCTAGTTTTTCCATACAATCTTTATTAAATTTCAACAGCCTTTCTTTCCTTTTGAGCTTGGTATAATTTAACTTTTATGGAAAAGTAATTTTTAAAATGGTATGTTCATTTTTAGCTGGTGGAATTTATCAGCAGCTAAAAACTTCCAAGTAATTTCAGCCTTTTTTGGTCTGCAATACTATCATTTTACATAGGCCTTTTAGTTAGGATTTCCATTCAACTTCAATTTTCCTTGCTCTTCTCTGAACTTTTAAAATTTCGTAGACAAAAAAATGACCAGAATTTATAACAACTGTGCAGTACTGGCAACAGAAGCACATAAGCTAAGCTGTAGCATAGCGTTGAAGCAGGTAAATCAAACTAGACAATGAAATGGCTATGGCTATGAAGGGACAGGTCTGCAACTCCAGAGGACAGCAAATATAAGAATTAAACGAGTATTTATCAATTAAAGCTTAACTTTCACAAGAAGATTAACTTTTCATTACTCAAGTATTTAAATGGTTTTTAAACAATTATTTTTAAATCTTTTATGAGAGCTCAGCTTTGACAGTACAAGTTCGGGGATGACAGATCATATACCTCAGCCTTCCTAATGACCCTTTTCTAATAGCTCAGAGAGAATTACTCGATTATTCTACTATTTTTTTAAATAGAATTCACTGTTGTAGAAAAACTCGTTGTTTTGAAAAACTAAATTTCCTATAAGGCTGCAATTATCTCACGCTCTGTGGATAACACAAGCAGTCCACATTGTTAGCATGGTTTGGTTTTCATCCTGCCTCCATGGACAGGATGGGCCCAGAAAGTTGACAAAACCAGTGTGTTATGATACTGGATTACTTACCAGTGAGTAGAGCTTTATTTGATCACCTCCTTTACCTACCCTCATTGGCCTTTGGGGTCTCCCACAAGCGCTGCACATGACTCTGGAGCCCTTGAAATTTCAAATTGCAGGTCGGTAAGCTCATGCATTGGCATATGTTTCAAGCATTGACTTGCCCCTTATTACATGAACTTCAATACTGTACAGAGATCCCTCCTCCCTCAGTTACATTTTAAAACCATTAGTTTCACAAGGAGGTAAGTTCTGTAAACATGAAAAGTTCCAAAATGAATAACTAACCTTCCCCCCCCACCTCTACCCTTACTTTCTTTACAGGTTTTACCTCCTTGAAAATAGAAAAATTAGCACCCCGCTAGGGACAACTTCTTATCTAAGAACACAGAAGAAAAATGCCTAATTTGTCCCTGGTTTGCATTTGCACAGGCTACAGAGAATATAATTTTGCCAATTCTCTGGGCTTTATACATTATTTATATCAACATATCCAACTACATAAGGCAGTGGTCAGTCAGCTTACCAAAGCAAAGGGAACTGGCCAACCTGAAATCCCACAGGCCCCAAATAAAGCATAGGCATTTAATTTAATGAGCTATACTTTGATATTCAACAGTAAACACAAATACTGTAATCGACATTCTCAAATGGCAACAAAGGTTCTAAATTCAAACTAAGAGTGAGAGGAACAGAGGGAATCCTAATAGTTTTGTAGTACAAGTAATATGGGCCAGGTCAATGCTAGATGCATGCACAGATGCACATGTTTACCTACCTGATATTTCAAATTTCACCAATTCCAGCTCCATAATGCAGTGCGCAGAGGAAACATTAAAAAGTGGGAAACAGTGACAGAGATCCCAAGCTAAAGAAAATGTTTCAGTAAATAATTATCTGTTTGTGTTTACATTTGTCATATTTCCAGTTTAAAATGAGCAAAATATTTTTCATGGCACAAATAATATACAAAGTGAGAGTTTGGTATTTAAATAGCAAGGCAGAAAGTTTTTACAACACTAAGTTATCATTATATCATCTAAACATTAGAATGGTCAGGAAGTGACTTCTGATGCTACGTTAGTCTCACTGTATATATATGGCATGAAATTTATTAGTAATCAACTGTAAGTTTAAGATGGCACAACAAAATTTTTAAACAGGAACTAACCTTTTCATTTGATTGTCTTCTTTTCTTTAGTTGAATGAGATCTGTTTCCACCTTTTCAGCCAACTCCAGCTTCCTTTTGTTCCTCTTAAAAGCCGCTAAACTAAACCCTATAAAAATAATTCAAAAGCATTTAACTAAGTAAAATTTACTTAATTTAAACAACTATTGATAAGTTTACATTTTGGAGGTCCCCTTACCCCTTACATATTTTTACTGATGCAGAAAGCATCGATAAAAAAGCCAACAACTAAGTATTTAAGCTTCAGTACAAGACATTTACATCTTTTCCTAAGTGAAAAAAGTTCTATTGTTCAGCAAAAGTGATGGGTAAATTATCTAGTAGGAACAAGTTGCTGAACATGCATAGAAGCTACATTGGTCTAAAGATCTCTGTTTGGCAAAGAAGCAGAACTGCATAGAAACAAACAGAATAAGCGGCTTGTGTTAAAATTATTGGTTTTGACTGCTGACAAGTAAATAGATACCATGTGAGCTCATTCTGATATCCATAAAATTAGGTTACTGTTTTATTACCTTAATTGCATATCTGTATGTTTACCCATATATTTAAAGCCACACAATAGTCTAGCAATACTTTTATGTTCCATCATCCAACACAATCTAAAGACCACCTACGTATTGAAAAGACAAATATGTATTTTCCACATCTAAGTCCCACATTCAGAAAGGAAATGCTCTCTAAAGTGGAGTTAAAAAAAAAAAACAAACCAAAATTGTTACACTTAAGACACCAAAAATGAAGTTTCAGTTCATGAAAAAATTGCAGATATTGACATATTTAGTTTAAATTACTTTTGACTCAATATTATCCACAGATTGTCTTAACATCCCCTTTAAAACATAGGGAAAAGAGGAGGAAGTAAAAATGCCTTCCGTCACTTGTTTAGTCAAGCAAAATCAAGCTATTAGGAGGGCAGAGGTATACACAGGTAAGTCACAAATTCAATGGAAGCTAAAAATCACGTGTTTCCTATTGAATCTATAAGCCTTAAAAAGTGTCACTTAAAATGAAATTCTGAATATAGCTACATCACTATTATTCAGAAGACTGGAACAGCTTCAAGAACAGTCTATGAATAAAATCAATATTGCAGAGCCAACAGAACACAAAGCTTTCATTTACAATTCTCACAAAGTACACAGACAGTGAGCATTTTACTTCTTTGAAATTTCCCCATGCAGGTGCCAAAATCACCTAGTGAACTCTCCTTTAAACCTGTTTTTAAGTAGAGAAAACTGGACCTTAAAATACCATAGTTATTCAAGTATATAACCTAAAAGTAACGAGAAAGCTGGCATTTCTCTCCAAAAACCTAATGAATACCAGTTTCTTAAAACTGTAAACACATATTAATCTGCCATCACCAAGAAAGGAACTCTTTCTACCATACAGAGCTGATTAATGCAGCTAGTTTGGACAACACTGTTTGAAAAGAGGTCCAAGAGGTAAAACCAAACACTTGATAAGGGGGAGCAGGCAAAGAATCATGCTAGTTTAGGACTAATTTGGGATGGGGATGAACAAACAAAGAAACAAAAAAACCCAGACAGACCAAGAATTTGTTAAATAGAAGCATCCCAAAATAAACCAAGGCAGCACATTGTTTCTAACAATTTTTAAACAGGAGAACTTGTAAGTTGCATGACTAATATAGCAAATATCTACGGGCAGAGTCACAATGGGTAAGAACGGGGTCTGGCCTTGGTATTCATCACAAGGAGGTATTACACAGGGATAAATATGCCTGGTGTCTGCTACTGCCATTGCCTCCCACCAATTCAGAAAAAAGCTGTGTACCTAGAGAAGACAGACAAATCCGAGGGTGCAGGAGCCCATGAACACAAGAAGTTTTCCTTGTACTCCAGAATCTAAAGCTAGCAGTGTCTTAAAACCTTCTGCAATATTTGCATTTTCACCAGTTCAAATATATGCACAAAGATCACATCGAAACTAGAGGATACATGGGCTAGTTCCAAGCTGCCCTGCCAGCTACACAGAGTGCTGCTATATGCCCTCTCAGTATCATTGCTCCAACTATACCTTGGTTCCTACTTCTCCTGCCATCTTTTCCACAACATAGGAAATTCTCCAAGCTCAAGAGAGTTGTTTCATTCACTTAAGTCCTCAGTTTCTAGCTAAGCAATTAAACAATTTTCAGAGTTTACCTTGTGCTTTAAAATTGTCTTTGTCTTTTGAAAACAAGAAAAAACTTTGAGATTTGCTTTGAAGGATCTAATTGTTAACAGTAACTTCTTACCCGCATTGTTAATTCAAAGTGGTATCAGTAAGCTAGGAAATATAGGGTAGAAAACAAGTCATTATTAACAAAGAAGTATACATGCTACTAGGAAATAAGAAACACTATGTATGAAATTAGACTAGCAATGTACCTCCTTGTCCATGTTTACAGAATGTATGACTCTATCCTAGAAAGCAATGATTTTGGCTACCAAAAAACTGCTTAGCTCCCAGGTGTCACAAATATTTTCAGATCTTGGGTATTCCAACTGCCTTTCAACTGTACACTGGGGTAAAGACTGGTTATGCATTTTTCTGTCTATTGCTTCTTTTACTTTGCTCATCTCATACATGAGAGAAGTGGTACAGTGTATCAAGGACCCTTCTGCTGGATGATCACATATCCAGAACCCCAGGAGATGCTATGCTGTGCATATTTTTTTGCATAACTTGGCCATATCAGACAGACAGATGAATAAAGTTTTCTAGTAACATACAATGATGTAGGTTGAAGAGATTTTAAGAGGTCGTGTAGTCCAACCCCTAGGAAAAGCAAGTCCAATTCAAAAGGGCTGCATAGGAACTTGTCAAGTTTTGAACACCTTCAAGGATGGAGATTTCACAACTCCTCTGGGCCCCTGTTCCAATACTTGATTAACATCATTATTTTAAATTAGTCAAAAACTTACATATTCTTATGTCAGCCCTCTATGATCCTATCCCTGTGCATCACACACAACCATAACTAACATACCACTTAAATGCACAAAGACAAAACAGTCTAGGTTAAGGAAGCTAGCACGTTTGTGTGGTAAAATACACAAACTTTCCCAGTTTTCTCCATTGCTATATCTACAATATATTATTCATCAGCTCCTATTTGTGATAGATACTGTGATATTTGTCACACTGGAAAGTTCATGTTGCTACACTAGATAGACATATTAGAAAGGTGCCAGTGATAGTGTATTAATTCAATAACTCCTAAGTTTTATTCAGTTTAGCATGAAACGTCATACCTATCCATACTGTGAGGGAAAGAAAGTCTATTCAGACTTCCCCTAGAGTGGAAAGTCTTGTGCTCAGACTACGTTCAACTTCAGAATAGTTGTTAGGATTAACTTGCATCTGAAAATTGAAAATTTTGTTTTAGCAAGGCCCGATGAATTTCATTATTTAGGGAAAATAATTATAATCAGTGATTATCAATTCCTCTTAGCAGGATAAACCAGCTAATACCTACAAAGTGACCAAAGAACTGTGAAATAAAGTACCAGTAAAACAAAACCTAGAAATTCCTCTTTTTTCCTTTGACATAGATTTATGCCCAACTTCAAATGACCAGTTAAAAACAAAATGTCTTGAATTTTAAGTTTGATTTTTCTTTCCCAAAATAAGGGAATAAAGACAAATAGCAAGTGAAAGGCTGCCTGCCCTTAGCTCATTCCTGCCTTTGCAATGTTTGATCTATATAAAAGCACTATATATGCCATTAAACTGGCTAGTACTCTGGTTGCTTTGTCTTGCTATACATGTGACAAGAAACTCAAAAACACAAATGAGCTTCAAGCTAAACAAATGAAAGTGGAAATCAAAGTTTTCTGAAAACATTCTGTAAGTTTGGTCCTTGTCAAAGAATGTTATGGGGTTTTAAGCTCAATAAAACATTTTATGAACTAAAAAAATTCCAGGATTCAAATGTGCTTAGTTAATGATGCACACATAACATGAGAAAATAACCCACTGAGAAATTGTTTTGAAAATAAGCAATATACACAGAAGGAAATTGCCTACATGCAGCTTAAGGTCATAATTCACATTAAATCTGAAACAAAAACTCATCTTTGTGGTGCAAAGATGCTAAGAAATTTCATTTGTCCTACATGACAGTACAAAAAACACCCTCACCTTCTCCAACAAGACAGCATATTCCAAACTTGAGAAGAGGAAAAGGACACAACACAGTGTTGAAGACAGGTGTGTTTTCCTAAAACAAATGCAATATAGCTACATCAGCCTGATATTGCCTGGGCCAAGGAGAAAGGGAAGCAAGAGAGGTAGAGCTCATTGACTGGGGAGGGGAGGAAGCTAGAAAAAGAGGTAAAGGAGTAGATGGAATTTTAGTTTGAAAAATTCTTGGATCACAGCCCAGAGGTAGTGTTGGAATCTATAGAAAGGTATTTAGTACAACACCCTTTGATTTTGCTCAAGAATTTAGAAGTTTAGATAAAAATCAAATATGTGCTTTCAGATAAAAGTCCCTGACAATTACTACCCTACACAATAATAGCCTGCATGCTCAAAGTCATTCTTAGAAGAATTGCATCTCAGAAGCCACAGAGTACAACCAGCCGTTCTGTTTTGCTTTCTCATTTATGTACATACTGTCATAAATAAAACTACTTCAGAGCTACTGGGAGAGGAAGAAAAAAAAGAACAAAAAAACCCACAGCCTTACAAAATGATTGTCTGTTAGTGTTTAAGTGCCATGCTCAGGCCTCATCCAGATTAAAAACATTTAACGACTGACAACAGAAGTGTATCAGAACTAGAATATTAAAAGCTGAGGGCTTCAGTCTCACATTTACAATATTTATCACATGTCCCTGCAATGCAGCATGGGGTGCCTCTTTAAGAACAAATAATCTTCAAGGACCTGAAAACATCTTCCCAGACCTCCACATTCTCCCTTCAACCCTGCATGGTACCAACGGAAGCTGTACTATGTACCCTGCACTTACATGCACTGCATTTTGGGAACAACTATGCTAGACGGTGGAAGCACTGGGTGGATTACTTGGTCACAGCAGAGTTGTACAAGTTGAGACAAGTGTAGGGGTTTGCAATGAAAAAGGGTGAGTGGCTGAGCACAGAACAGGCAGTAGCAGCTCCTGCTCAACAGCACTTGCCTGCATGAGAAGTTGGTATTAGTGGACGTAGCGTCAGAATGGGTGCTTGATAATATCATGTATTATCAATAAATGCAGAATAAAAATCTCACAGGGACATCTTGCTCAAAGTAAAGACTGTTACAGATTTTCCCATCTTCAAAAGATTTCAGTGTTACTGGACACCCTGCTGAGAAAGGACCACGAGACCTCCATTACATAATTCCTTAGCACAAGATCCATCTCTGACATTATCACAGCTAGGCAATAAATACAGCTTTTAAACAGGCTTTTACATTGTTATCACCACTTAACGGGAAGAAATGAGAAAGTAATTTTCAGCAAGCAGGTCAGTGCAAGAAAAAGAAACAGAGCACTGGTCTCTAAGTCACTTCAGAGATGTCACCTGCGTGACACTTGTTTGCCAAAAAACTTCCACATCATTTACTCATCTCTTGTACTAATCCTGTTGGCACTCTGATCATTCTCATAACTCCTTTTACCTTTATACTACGTACAAGTAAACATTTAACCAAAATTCTTTACTGTTCTATTTTGTAATGACAGAGAGACTCAGCAAATGAAAGACAACTGTATTCCCCATTCTACACAGCTCTTCTTAGTCACCTTTCACAGCCCATTAAAAACGGTCCAGAGAACAGAGGCAAGAGAAAAGTAATTAGAGAGAAATTTAGAATTGTCATATTCATGGACTCCTTGAAACTACTGAACTGTACATACAGAACAAAATGCAAGACTAAGGTACTTTCTTTTTTTCTTTTAATAATGGTAAAATTCATACATATCTACTCGTTAATTCTAGGTCTGTGCATTTTAAGTAAGCCTGTAGCTGATAGGCTGTTTACTACAGTACACTAACACTTCTTGTCCAAAGTTAGTGCAAGAACTTTTTAGTAAAAAGCCCATGTTTCCTAAAATTCCTATGTTTCTACAAGCCACATCTATTCCCTTCCATATTTTCAGGCTAGGTAAAAAAATACTTAAGCAAAAAATTAAGTTTTCAAGTAGAAGTTAACAAATACAAATTTCTAACACCACTAAATCACAAATCAAGTTCAGGACAATACTCAAACCTTCCTATTTCCAGTGGTGGAATAGCAAGCTGGGAACACAAATACAAACAAACTTCAATGTTCCTATTACAGTCATAAACAATTATTATGCAAGAAAACATTATGTAATGACTGTTCAGCAATCAGTTTTTTAAATGCAAACTATAAATTGAAAATACTAAGAAAAGTCAAAGAGTATTTTTAAATCTTTGGAGTAGAGACTGAGCTCTGACCAATCATATAGCACCCCCTGGCAGATGTTTCTTATAGTCAACTGAAAGAACCAGAACGGAGAAATTTCCACAATTTATCTTTTTATTCCATATTAAAAGAGAATGCAACTATTGGAGGGAAGCGAATTAAAAAGGAATATACTAGCAAATTAGTTAACCCACAGGAATTAAAATGATCCAGTGAAGAATTCTGTTGAGCAGTTGCTAAAATAAATGGCACAAATGAAAACAGACAGATGAAAATAAATTTCATTTTAACAAAGCTATTCTAAATGACAAATTAACACCACTTATGCTTGTGTTGGGACCAAAGACTACTAGTGCTACTTCTCACGTTGCCATACTTTGACAGACATCAACATAAATGGGGAAAAAAAACACACTTAGCATCAAAAAACCATAAAAAATAACCTATCTTTCTCAGAGTATTACTATATAGATCTGTTCTTTATAACAAGCACTCAAGGCAAACTGTTGCTTGAGATACCGTTTCTTACTACTTCCTGGAAGAAATCTCTTTTTTCCATCAAGCAGCCTTTCTTGCTCCCTGGAAGATTTTCATTCAAAGCACCTTCTCCTTCAGCCCAACATTTTTTTCTGAACTAACTTATAGCCGTTCTATTGGCTACATTTAACTGTTCAAATTCATAACTGCAAGTGAATCTACAATATTATGTCCAATTCCAGGGAGGATTTACATCATGTCTGGCCCTTTTTTTTTTGGGGGGGGGGGCTTTTATTTTATTGCGAGTGAAAAACATGCACTTAGGAGAGCTCATTTACTCTGCAATATTATGGAATAGAGGTAGCAACTTTAACTGTTAAAAGACAAACATCTTCAATCTGAGAGATACCTCTCGGTTTCCTAAAACCAGGTGTGTATTCAGACTAACCAAGTTTTTCATCAAATGCCCAAAACCCTTGAGTTTCTCTCCAAATCTCTTTCATTCTAACCTTAAAAATAATGGAACAAAACATTATTATCAAATTAAATAAGCCACTGCCCTGAGCTACTGACTCAACCTTGTAGAACGGTTCCAGTAATACGGCAAATGTTTTTCTTAATGCAATAATAGTGAAGTGGAGGAGAGATCTGGGAGTGGGGTGAGGTTTGGGAGTCTGGACAAGAAGTAGGTTCAGTAGGCAATACTGGTGGACAGGTAGACACATGGTGTCAGTAGAAGTATGACAATCTGCTTGACACTTACCTAGAAAAGGCTCTCTCTCATTACAGAATGCAATCAGCCATAAGATAAAAGGTAATTTCCTTGCATACACAAAATTGGTTTAAAAATGCAAAACAAAGAATGAGTAAACAGAGAGCCTGTTTCAAGTGGAATGCCAAACCAACCTATAGTAGCACTTAATCTGTTCAATAAGATGTGATTTTACTGACTACACTAAGTTATTCAAGGTAAAAAAGGACTTGACTAAAGGAGGATTCTGAGTAGTGACCTGACAATAAAACAGTAGATTTTATTCAGCAAGTCTCAAAATAATGAAAGAGAGGTAGTTCTTCACACAACCCACAGTCGTGAAGGTTTTTGCAGATGCTAGAAATTAATATGGGCTCAACAGGAAACACCAATTTCATGGCAGAAAATGCCACCGATAACCTCCATGTATGCAGGAACCAGTCATGACTCAGGAACACAGTCTGGGATAGCAAATGGTGGTAGGGAAAGGCAAGAATATATCTGCTCTGTTCTTATACTCTTCCTTAAACATCATTTGTGGCTACTCTTGGATTCCAGTTATCAAGCTTTGCGGATCCACTGTAGCTGCTTTTATTCTTATGTAATATAACGTACTGACATACTTCTGGTCCCTTCCACACTGCTAGAGGTACAAACTTGCTGCATGAGTAGTTACCTTCCTTCTCTTTCCCTTTGAAGACTTAAAATTGTAAGCAATTGTGAGATGCTGTCTTATACCACGTTATCTTTGCCAAATCAACTACTATGCATCTACTATAAGATGGTCTGAGAAATTCAGATAAAAGTGGTTCTTTTATTACTAATGCAGGCACAGATATTGACAGTAGAAGATGTACCTCAAATTTCTGCTGTCTATGTAAAGTATAATTTTAACAGTCCTAAGAGGTTCCATGGTACAGTAAATTAGCATTTCTAAGCTGTAATTACACTCTTAACACTTTGATCACGCTTTCAAAGCAGTCTCCCTAGCACAGGGTAGCAAAACTCTAGCAGAAGCTAGTATGGGCTCTAGCATTGGCAGGAATCAAGCTCTAGTATGAACAGGAATTAATAAATTCAGCTTTCTTGCAGACTTTAGGCAATACAGGCAGATCACGTTTCAGGGTTTTTTTAAAAAAACACCCACTCACTACACTGGAAAGCCACCAGATTTCTACAAACAGTAGAAATCCCATTTCCTCGCACACTTGGCAAACCAAAGAAGACAAAGCAGGTGAGCCGTGACATAACCTTGATGTAGTTTAACAAGTAACATGGTTTAAAACATCATTTCGTTTGGTACTTAGATACTTTGATAGTTCTGAAAGAATTACGGAGTGTGACCACAAAGCTGATCGTGCAACTTTCTTTGTAACTGATCACACAGAGAGCTCCATCTGTGCAAAACCAACCACACAACCCCACAGCCTTAGAGCACGTATAACATTACTCTTCCCATCTCAGGTCCGGGAAAAGGGAGACAGAATAATGCGACTACAAGAACATATTTTCCATGTGCAAGCACAGAGAAGCCAAAACATACGCACCCACTTCTCCTACTAATACTTATTACAAGTACATGTCTAAGATTTGGATGAAGGGTTTTTTAGGGGTTGGTTTTTTTTTTTTAAAGTTTGCTTTGTATGAGATCTTTTGTGGTTGCTTAGAAACAACATTCTCTTTAATTGTTTCTGAAGCACATCTAACTCTCCCTCCCTGGTGACACTGGAAAAAAGAATTTTGGCTTACTTGTATATTACCTGTGAGACAGTTTCCAATTTCTTTTCAGCTATAACAATCCCATGTTGTCACACATTGTGTTAATAGTTATTTTCCAGCTTCACTGACAAGAAGTCTATATGTTACAAGACTAGCTTTGCTAAGAACTGGTATGGAAATCAGCATAACATCTTCTGGAAATGTTTTTTCAGATTTTTGTTCGCTCTTTCTTGCTGTTGTCTTGTTTTTTTAAAGGAAAAAAAAACCAATCACTGCCATCAATGATTAACTGCAAAATTAAGTGTACTCAAATCATAGGAAAACTGACAAATTTTAAGTTGTTCAAGCAATCTTTTCCCAGATGCCTCTTAGAATGGCTAATAATGCAGTCTTAATGTAAGCTAGTATTGTTTTCCTACATATCCATTTTAGGCACTAAAATAGCGGATACTGCCATCTCATCTTTTTTGAAAAGAAAACTGAAGCACAAGACTATAATAGTCAAATACCTTCTTTTTGTAAATCCAGTTAGACATAGACTATTATTTATGCTAGGGTCAAGCAACAGAATTAGAGAACACCTGTGAAAAAATCAGTTTCAAGTAATTTTCTCATTATTACAAAGAACATCTGATTGCATCTCAATGTCTGCCTCTAATTTTTTCATCATATCCTTTAATTCAATCCAATTTAATTGGAAATCATTCTTCTACCAAACATTCACATAGGCTTAACAGTCAAAAGTCTGCTTCACAGCATCACTTCACTCCTACAGCAGGCCCTGTGCATCCTGTGCAATGGTTCAAGCATATAACCATATATGTGTGTGTTTCAATATGTATAAACCTGGATAAAAGCAGGGGGGGTGGGAAGCAGAAGGGGGCTGACAACTTTAATACCAGTATTTTTTTCCATTGACACTGCAACACCAAATGGCATTTCTGCAGTGACTTTGCAATAGGATTAACTTCCCAGTCCTGGTTGTTTTAATCGTTTGAACACAAATTGTTTTGCTAAATAGAAGTGTTCTGAGTGTACTGAGGAGAAAAAAGGAAGTCACTGGTGTTTTAGAGCAGGTTTGGGAAAATATATTGGCTGTGATTATTATTCTGATGTTTCTCCAACGTAAATTCATATTCTGGGTTAGGTAAACTAAACTAGCAGTGGTCATCCTTTTTTTTTTTTTTTTTTTTAAGGCATAACATGTATATTTGCTCTGACCAGAGTACGTCTTAGCTAGGAAAATATCATCTGACAACTAATGTTGCAATCTAATCATCTCTGTCAGAACAGAAACACACCGGCACTAGAAACGATGAAAGACTCTGTGTATTCAAACAGAATTAGTCAAGAATCCTTCCTTCTGGAGTATCTCCTACACATAACTAGCAACTACTTTATTGAAACAAAACAAGCCCAAAAACCACAAAACCCCCCTCTTTTTACTCTTTTTAGAGTCACAGAAATAAAGGTGCTCTGCAGCCGATTCCAAAAGTTGTCCCACAAATGCTGTTTTGGACAGCAGATGGATAGGGCAAAAGTTTCAGTCACATGGAACTATAAATCACAACTTTCTGTTCAAAATGAAATGTATCATGAGTATGGATGAAAATTGGCATGACCAAGTAATATGCTGCTACTGTTTTGGGGGTTACATTTAAGCACTGAACTGCAATTTTTTAATGTTCATCGACGTTCAGTACTAGACCAATTAAAAGCCTTAATGGGAGGCCTGGGTTTCAGTCTCTGGTTTAGGGACTATTTATATGCAGCAATACTGTTTACTGTAAAATAAAGAAACATTCTGTAATCTTCTGTATTCTTCTTCTTTAGGTAATGATCTCTGATTTCTTTCCTGCATAACTTCAACAGGAAGCGTAGGGCATGCTCTCGCCTATAGCAAACCACAGACAGTAATGGCACTTTCCAAAAGGGAGGAGGCATGAAGAAGAGAAACATGGGGAACCACATCCTCCTTTCCATAGGTAAGTGTGCTAATTTTAAGCCTAGTTTATAGACAGTGTATGAATATAGCATAATTATTTTAAGAAAAAAAGGTTTTTTTAGAGACCTGACTACTACTAATAAACAGTATAATCCAAGTCCATTTTCTGGGTTGAGTTATTCCACCATAATAGATGAAGCAAAGCCTACCTAGGTTAAAAAAAAGGCAAATGAATTTGATGGCCTGTTTAGACCAGAGCAATTCTGGACAAAGACTTGGAAATGGGTGTAGAATCTGAGAGTCAAACTGGCACCCGCTGAATTTAGATACACAGCTAGTTGGTGCTTTTAGGATCCAAGATGGATCACAACTGGAGACTTGCAGGACCAAGCTGTTGAAAAGTCTCAGTGAAATGTCCTTCATTGGATTTAACCCTAGAATCACAAAGTCACTTGAATTAGATGTTTATAAAACGCAGCTGACGTAATAGTTTATATTTTTTTCTATTTACTTAATAGAAAATGAGTAAGCTTGAACCATCCTTGTATACCATAATACCATAAGCTAGTTGAATGTTAAGAACAGTGGAGTGATATACACCTCAAAACATGAGGCACCATTTAAAATTACTCTGTCCTGTTCTTCCTACTGACACCACCAGTTTACTCACTTGTAGCCATGATACCTGGAGGACATGCTGGTATCCCGTGATCAACTGCCCATCTGTAAGCTCCTTCACCAACTAAAAAGCTAGGAGACACAGAAGAGGGAGTTTAAACAAAACCATATAACAAATCCCCCTTTTCTTGCAATTATTTTTTTCTATTTGGTTTGGTCATGTTAAAATGGTAAGCTGTCTACGTTTCACAGAAATGTCAGCTATAATTACATTCCGCAACCTTATGTAGTTTCATTAAAAGACTATGCAGTTCTGACATTAAGTTTAGCATTGGATAAAAATATGCGCTATTAAATTTGAAATTAATTACCAAATAGCACCAGCTTTTCATTGCAGCTAAATCAGAACAAAGCCATCTAGCGTGTTGCTCTCTATAACAACTTAGTTAGATCCTGAAGACCAACAACATGGGATGAATGAGGTGAGAATGGTAAAGTATTTCCAGTAAAGTCAGCCAGTGCCACAAAAATATCAAGTCGTCCATTGAGAAGTACAACACAAGCTCTAAATAAGCCTTATTTAGAAGGATAAAGGTCTGTTTTGTGGAGTTTTATCAAGCGTTTGCAAATGAGTCAAGTCTACTGAATTTTTAATAAATTTGCCCAAAAAACCCAACAATTTGAGAACTTGTTTTCTAGTCAGTACTGAACACTTTACAGTACAGAGACAGTATGCACTGCCATGATAACGAATGACAGCATAACGTTATATACAGACATGTAACTTGGGGGGTTGGGGGGAGGAGTGGGGGGGCAGAAATCAAAGAAAATCTCCATTATCTATACTGTTTCCTCTTACTAAATCAGATTCCCTGAAAAGGGGAATACGGTAGTTGGGAAGCATACATTTTCAGAAAGCTGCTGCACAACAGTACCAACAACAGCAACACAATAAAGGACAACTATTTCCAATCTTAACTTCATATTCCATATTGAAATAAGAATAAAACAACTGCCTAATGGACTCAAGGCGTAAAGACTGAGAATTTACAGAAATTTCAAGAAGTTTTACAGAAATACCAGAATTACGAACATGAAGCTAAAGAAGTTATTTCAGCTCCAAAGAAGTCCCTGGGACCACACAGTACTACAATTTCTAGGAATGTTATTAATATAGCAAATTTAATGGCATTAATGCTGCTGGAAGTTTTCTGACACCTGCAGCTTTGAGCAAGTAGTATTTTCAGTTGATACTTCCTATCTTCTCTATGACTTATCCAATACAAGAGGTGTGTCCAGTCTTTCTTTGCAGCAATCTCAAAAAAAAAAGTTAATCTAGATAAGAATTTGAATTGTTAAATATACATTTCTTACCATCGTTAGTGCAGCTCCAGATAAATATTGTTCATGTTGCAAGATACTGTAGAATAAGTTACTGGGTATTTTGGGAGAACTCAAGCATCTCCTATTAGGTAAGCTAGCGCTCAAGAAACAACTTGTACTTTCAATAACTTAAGAAACACAAACAGTAGCCAAACCTAATTAAATAGTATTCTCTGTTGACTAAAAGGTGGTGGTTTTGGTCTTGAAAAGTTTTCTATCAACAACACATTCTCAGGAAATGAATAAACACTTCCTGTTCAATAAAACAATTTACGCAGAAAGGAAGAGTAGGCGGAGAAAGTAGCAAGCTCAAATATTAGTTTTATATATGATAACTTGAATAACACAGATCAGTCAGAAACACTGCATTTTACAAGCAACCTCACAATTGCTTTTTTAATACTTAAAAACACAGAAACAGTCACTATTATTTATGAAGAGTGCAAAAAAAAAGCACCTAAGAATGTCTCAAAACTTAAATAACGTGACTTTTACTTTGCTCACACTTGAACTCCTTTGCTCACACAGGAAACTCCTAGTTTCCTCTCCCTCCTGTAAGATGAGCAGAAATTATTTTCTAGTTCTGGTCCTAAAGAATGGTTATTAGTTGAAGCAGACATCTCCTGCTGACATCTAATTGAGGCCTCATAACACCAGAGATCATTTACTTTTTTAAAAAAAACTTTTCAGCTTGGATGTCTTAAAAGGACCACATAATCACAGAAGAGTTAAAATGAACAGTTTACACAAAAAAAACAAAACCAAAAACAAAACCAAAAACAAACAGCATCTCAGTGCTTTGTTGTCTGTACTACCTATCCCCTATAAAGTGATACAGAATTAGTTGGTAAGAGACTCCTACAAGACATACAGCCTGAGCTCAGTTCTGCAGGTAGTCAAACCTTTATAATCCAAGCAAGACTAGACAGTCTTCACACCATCCCACAAAGCCAGTTCTGTGATCCGGTTCAGTGCACAGCCACACACACAATTGTAGCAGCCACAGATGACAGGGTGGCAAGAGGGTGGGAACCAGCAGTCTGGCACTAAGGAACTGCTTTAGTTGCCATAAGAATCATCCATGTAGAAAAGCTGCAGCAGGCAAGAAGGAACAGGGCAGTACTTTAAGCTGACATATAACCAAAACTACCTCTAAACAGCTACCACGAAGTTTGATTTATCGGGAGAGAGGAAAAATAGGGAATAAAGCCAGCGGGCTATAGAAAGCAGCCAAAACCCCACCAAGTCTCAAAAGCCTTTAAGGTTAATTCAAAATACAATTTTCCAAAGGGGGAAAAACCCCCAAAACAAAGGATGAATGAGTTTGTGCTCTGCTACTCTGAAATTTGCTTCTACACAAACAAGATAAAAAGATCTTTCTTGCAAATATATGAAACAAAGAGTACTCTGTAATTGTTACAGGCTCAGAACACACAGAAGATGAAAACATCCTCCCAGCAAGGAGCAGATGCTTGGACACGCTTTCTAGTTCCAGGCAAACTAGACCATATTAATGAAAATGCAAGTAAAGGTCTCAAAAAATGGTCTTTTTAGGCATTTTTCTCCAAGAATATGGTTATCCCAGTGTTATTTGCTCCAAACAGGACCATTTAATATGGGCTGCAGGGAGACAGGCCACACCAAGGTAAACAGAAGTGGCAGAAGAAGATTGGGTTCATTCAAGTCAAGGCAATCCTGAATGTAACAAACTCACTTTGTAACATTTATTATAAAATGCAGCAATCACTCTTGACATCACTGTGTCACAGAAGAAATTGTTCTGAAGAAACACAGAGCAGAGATAAAGGTGGTGCAAACCTTCACTCTAAGCACTCTCTTGATTACACGCTGTCCTACAAGTTACACAATATACACATCCTGCCTAAAGTACTGCGAAACTGTGGAGCAATTACAAATCCCTGCATATGCAAAGGGAAAAAAAACCCCACAATAAGAAGGGATTCCTTCCCATATGGGAATTAATACTGAAAAAGGGATACAGACACGAACGTAGATATCAGTAGTGTTAAGCAGTTCTAAGAAAAGAGATGTTTAGGTATATTTGTACCATCTCGCAATTCTTACGTATCTACACTTAATAGTAAATAGATGTAAATCAGCATTTTCCCTTAGGAATGTAATGGTTTTAGCATAAGAAATAGAAAATCTTCAAACTTATTACTACAAAAATTCTAATCCATTATTCTGTGACCAAAGACCACTTCCAAAGATCCATCCAATACATAATTGCACAATTACAGTATTGCTTCCTTTTGTAAAGTTATACAATGAACAGGAATATCTTATATGATAGTATGTAATGTTTACAAGTTCAGTATTTTCTGCATACATAGGCAGAGAAAATCCTGACAACATCAAGCTGAATAAAGTAGGACAGGGACCTATACATAAAATACATAAGAACCTTAGAAGTTTCAAGAAATGCACTCATGCATTCAGGGATTTTCTACTTTAAACTTTTAAAATTTTAATCTGTATAGTGGGATTCTGTGTTTTAAACAAGATGACGGGATATTGATCCAGAATGACACATTCCACAGAGCTATTTACAAATTGGAGAGATCAGTTAGGACAGTTGATCACTCCTTCCCAATAACCTTACCATCCCAGAATTAATTTCTTCTCATTAGAATTTCTTCTACTGAAAATCTGAAATGTACCACTTTGGATTGGTTTTGAATTGTCACTATAAAAACGGGTGCTGAACAGGGGTAAGCAGGCCAAACTAACTGTCTCCATGAGTTCTGTTATAGATAAGAATCTCCATAATGTCACTTTTACTAATCTCCCAGTTCCTGAATTTTTCTTGTGTGGTCATGTTCCAAACATTCTGGCCAGAAAACATTAAGTTAGCTTAAATCACGCTATAGAAAAGCCTCTACCACTAGGTTTCTTTAACAAGACAGGTTCTTAGGCTAAGCAGTATCTGGAAGATTCCCCAATACACTATGTGCCCATGAGAAACAAGATGAAACTTGCGTATCTTTACAAATAAAAATCAGTTACTAAAATCCTGACACTCAGTAGGAATGCCAAAAATACAGCTGATCTCTTGTTATTTGACTATATATATTCCCAGCTTGTGCAGGAATATATTTCAGTCCCAAAACAACGTGTCATGCCAAACCCTGACAGAAAGGCAAGGCATGAAATTGTCACTAGTCATCACCTATAATGAACATGAGCTCTATCATTCTGAACTTGGGATACCCTGTATATACAGGAGAATCTACCACAGCAAGTCTAACGCACAACCCATCATATCCTACTACTATAGATTGTTCCCAGGCTAACTCATTTGCTCTAATAAAAACGAGCAAAATCCAGAATGGTGAAAAAGAAATTAAAATATGTATTAGATAACTCAAGTCTATAACATTTGCACAGTAAACTGTATGTGTTGGCTCAAAAGACAATTCACCTCTCACCTCAAGAGTTTGAGTTCCCTTTTCTTTAAAAGTGTCTGTTAGCCAAGACCTTGCACAGTGTTTGAAAGATTTAGTTTTGTCCTTTGAGAGCAAGAGGATATAGTTTCCTTACCATTCAGTTATTTTTAAAATAATAGCAGCACAAACTAGGTCATGAAGTTACAGCAAACACACTAAAATGCCCTAGTGCTCTTCCTTACACAAATTAGAGAAAACACTGCAATGAGATAGACAAAACAAAATCATGCGTGCTTGCTTCTGTAGCTGCCTTCAGTGCTAGTGCTGGAACACCAAAAATACCCCACCACATTTGACACTGTCTTTAACGTTACTCAGCTAAGCCCTGTTTTCTCCCGATATCTAAATAAATGAGCTACTAACAGCAACTGAAATTCAAGTTCTAATTCTTTAGTAAACTTCTCCTCTGGAAAAAAAAGCAGTTATCACACTAACTAGTTACTCTTTTCTTTCTTCATGAAAAAAAAAAAAAGTTTTAAACCCAAAATTTGCTTCTTGATGGTTTGGTTTAAGGGTGGCTTTTTTTGATCTATGACCTTCCTGTGCTGCACGACAAAACACTGAAATAGTGCTTTTCCTCACTGTTTAACTTGGAATACAATACCATCCAGGTACAGACTGTTTGGTTAATTTTACAGAATAACATAGTAAGGAAAGTAAAGTTTATAAATCTAAATATACATATTTGAAACTACAGAAGCGTAGTACAGATCTGCAAATACTGCAGTCCATTAGATAGCAAACAGTAGTAAATTTCTGCAACGGGTATGATAACTGAAGATAGCAGTCAATTATTATGAATAAATGATTCAAGTTCTCTACTTGTCAATTTAAACTACTAGTGAAAATAAGATGGTTTTAAAAGCAATCAAATCTGACACATTTATTAGTCTCTTTCCAAACGATGACATAATATGTAAAGCCGTTATGCATTTCATACTTCGCTCTTCCATCTAAGCATTATATCCATCTCAATAAAGGAGTGCATGTTTTCATTGTTGCTGGAAATACTATTAAATTTATCTTTAAAATAGCTTCCCATTTTGGCTTAGATAAGAGGAAGTTACTAAACACTGCACATTTCCACACAAGCTACAAAATAAAGCCTCAAAGACAGGCAGTGAAGGAGGATTCTTTTATATACTTGTTAAAAACTATGTTGCTTTTTTAAAATGTAGACAGAGGCAAAGGCAGTAGAATTTAATTTTAATCTTGATGTATTTTGGGATTTTTCAAAATGCTACAGTAAAAAACCGTAAGAATTCAGCATGACGTAACTGGAAATAATCACACGGACAGAAATTATCACAAAATGATGTTACTATCTGCTCACAATACTTCATTCTGCCCACAGCTTCATCAAGTGCACAAGATGTTTCAAGATCAGAGAACAAAGCTTATCTTTTTTTAAAGGCACACTATTGCTGGTATGTAAAACAGCACCAGCGTTCTTGGGATAGGATATAACCTTCAAATATTGCATGCAGTAGAGACGAAAGACCAAAGCAAAGTCAAGCAGAACAAAGCAATTACCAAGGTGGAATTCTGCCAGCAGAGAGTTTTCCCTTCTGCCCTTCACATAACAATCTATTTGCAACTGAAACCGGATTCTTGATTCCTGAAAAGAAAAATGAGCAAAAAATGGGAACAAAACATTAAAATATCTTTCCACATAGCATTGTAGTGTTCATTTTGGCAGCGGAAGTCATCTTCCTTTTATTTCCAAGGCTGTGCCAATTCATTAAGAGACACCTTGTGGTGTTATGTTTCAATTTAATAACAACTCCATCAGTTTTTCTTTCACATGTTCTATCACTGGTGACAAGGCCTTCTAACTAACATCCTCCCTCCCTCTTTTTTTTTATTTCTTAAAAAAGAGAAGGAATCATATTGAAATATTAGGAGTGACTTCCCACCAGAGAAATCTCAAATTAAATCTGTGATATTCTACAGGCCAAAGAGTTTTATGAGTATTAATTTTCCAAGATGGAAAGAGCTTTCATTTGGATCTATCTGGCCAGAACAGGAATTACAGGATTCGGGCTTAGCTTTCTCTCACTCCCTCATTTCCTCCTTCGCCATGGTTGGAAGGATGCATTTTGTAACAAACAAGCCTTGAAACACTTAATTTTACTATTTATTTTAGATTTATATCTACATGAGGAAGTTATTACCATGGTTTAGAACTATTCTAGGATGAAGAACAAAGCTTGTAATGTTGTCAGAAAAGCTATTCAATAGTAACAGTTAAGGCTGTTCAATGCATTTATGACAAAACCTCAACAATCCCTCTTTGGGACTGTATACCTGTATTTGTTTTGTACTGAAAGCTAAAACTAGACAAAAAAAGAGAAACACATTAGTTTTCAGATTAACTCAGTCCCATATGCAAATATATCTCACCTTATAACTGTATCACCAAAAATCCAAATGTAACTGATCATGTAAGAGAAATTATAATGAAAAAAATCTAATCTACAATATACAGAAATTTTACATTCCAAGCAAAGAGCTTGACAGATGAGTAGATATGCCCATTCTCAGGAACACATGAGAGGCTTCAGTTTGCAGGCCAGCAGCCTGCATAGCCTTTTCACACTATGAAGGAAATTTCAGTCCCTTAGGATCCTAATTTGGCCAACTCAGTTAACTAAAGGACCAAAATATCAATTGGCTTTATGACTGAATGATGTACCAGTAAGTTCTTTGCGGAGACAAAGAACAAAAATAAATATAAAGCCTAATTTAAATGCTTGTACTCTTTTTTTAATAGTTGCATTTCATTATAAAAATATCATTCTACAAATCCATCTGAGCAAACTCATTCCCGTTGTGAATACTGTATAGTATCATACAATTGCTCTGCATCAAAGGATTACCAATGAACTAGTAAGACAGCATGTTACACAAAGCAAATTAACACAAAACAGCGTTTCTGGGAGCAGGAATGCCTGTCACTTTTTTAAAGGGGGCAGAATGTATTCGCATGGGGCAATATTTATAATGTGTATATCCCCCCCCCCCGAAAAAGTAACAAAAAAGAACAAAATTGATCTTTGCACTTAAATCAGTAGTTAGTTTTATAATACATAGTTAACATACCACTCAGTGCTCCAACTGCTCCAAAATTTAATGACTTTCCATCCATGATACTGGCATCACATTCTATCTCACCCAGAAGGTTTAGGTTAGACCCCAATCCTGCATTTGTAAAAGGAGAATCCTAAAAATAAGAACAAAACACTATAAGGCCACATCCATAACAGACTAGATCAAAACCTTTGTATAACTGATTTGACGACACTGATCTTGGTACAGTGCATTTTCTTAATCTAGTAGTTTAATTTTTCACAACAAAAACAACAGCGATTTGAACAGGGCATCTCAAATTACTGTCATGGATACCTTACACCCTCTATAGGGTGTGATATATCTCAAGTGTAATAATGAGGTAATATAAACAACAATCACCCAACAATTTAAGATACTCAATTATATGCAAGCAAAAGCCTTACAACACAAGTGAAAATCTCTTCCTTCCTCCTCCAAAATACACAATTAATTTGGTCCCTAACTTAAGAAGCATCTAATAATCACTGCACAAACTACTGTCTACCTTTGAAACTCCTTATGACACAGCAGCAAAAATGAACTGTACATTTCCTCAACATTTTAAGCCTATGATTGCAGCTCTGCACACAGAAATTGGAAAATATCTACTTGATATCATAAGGTCAGCTGTTACTGTGATCAGGAAGTCTAACCAAGACATATTTCACAGAAAGTATGGAACAACATTTAATAAAGTAATTAAAAACTAACTCCTCTTTTATAAGCACCTTCCATAGCTTTTTGGAGAGTCAAGGTTCTCAAACAAGAAGTTTTGCATGTTAGAATTAAACCCACCCATTTTTACTCCCTTCTTCCCCCCCCATTTCATTAGAGCATCCCCATGATTTTAAAAACACAAAGTTTTGAAGTAGCACAGTTCAGGAGTCTCCCTGTAAGCTCAATATAAATCCCTCTTTCTAGATGCAAGCACAGAAAAGGAGTACAGCACAAAGAAAGAGAACAGCCTGGAGCAGTCCGACAGTAAAATCTCAGAGAGATGCTGCGCACTCTCAGAGTTTTGTATCTGTTTTTAGTAAAACAGCATAACAACCTGATGTGACAAAGAAAACGATTCTCTAGACAACATGTGAACATGTCAATTAAATTAGATGGTCATACTATTACAGTACACGTAACATAAGCTGAATCAGGAAACAAATCTACTGGAAACAACTCAAAGTTCTGTCTTAAATGTCAAGTGAGCCAGTTCCCTTTTGTACATATTAATTTGTAATGAATACAAGGAAACAAAAGAAAGAGAAAACAGAAAAGAAAAGTACATTTGATGTTAGCAAGTCAGTTAGCTTTTGTTAACTTTCAAATGAGCAGGTAGTGCGTAAATTGAAAACTTGTTTTGTAAGATGTTGATTCTAATTTACAGAGATATTTAAAGTGTTCTTAGCGTTTGAGTCACTAAAATACTATCTGCCAGATTAATACATAATCATGAAAAAGACTGTAATCTATCCAGGTTCATTCTATTTATTAATTTTGATTTTCTGCTTTTTCCTTCTGTATCCAAGAAGTAGCATAACATTTTATCCCATTTTATCCCATACCACAACAGATCTTCAAATTCACTGTGTATATTCATTGTGGTGTACATTTTGACAGCTATGCCTCACACAAAATAAGTAAATTTGCAAAGATTTTAGGAACATTTGCAGTTTAGTGCACAGAAAATAACTTCCCATGGGAGGTAGGAGCTGAAATTTGATTTTTAAAAGGCTACCAAGATGTTGGCCTTGAAAAGGTGGAAGACGGCAGAGCAGCCGTTAGCTTAACCGATTTCATTGCTCCCCAGGCTCTACAAATACGAAGAAAATTAAGTCAGTGAAGTTTAGAACAAAAGGAGCAGAGAAGTGATGGAAAGAATCTAAATGGGAATGGTGAAAGGTACTTGGAGGACAAAGTAAAAACAGGAATGCATTAGGATGAACAATGCTTATTCCTAGTGCTGTCCAAGTTCCTTGCCCGTGGGTAATCAGACTGCATAGACCTGCAATCCTGGAGCCAAATTTCTAATGTTCTGTTCCAAAAACATTTGCTCAGTGCATTGTATTTGAAAGCATTAGCAAAGAGGAAGAATTTTGTGCTCTACAGATCTGTCACTGCCACAAAGCAAAGACAGCTGTTATCTTAAAAGCAGATGTCATGGCCAAATAAAGGGAGTAAGAGGGACCCATCAGAACAGAAGTACCGGTAACACTGTGCAGAATCCCTCTGCAGTCAAGACACAAAGCTCTCTACCATCTGATAAACATAATAATCAAGAGAGGGTAGGGAAAAAAATACAGGATACAGAGTGGCACTAGTTCACTTTCTTTCTAAAAGTCTAGACGCACTTGATGCTTTGGCGTAGCATCTTCACTGGCACAACATCAAGGATGCACCAAGAAACAACGTATTCGAAGGATCTCAAGAGAAAGGGAATTCCACCTGTTTCTCCCTAAAGAATATTTATCAGAATACTACAGGATATTGGATAACTAAGAAATCTACACCAATAAAATCGTAGATGACTCTTTGGTGGCATAACTCTTTCATTTTAGGACTCAGAAGGAATCACACCAGTACAATCACTCACAACATGAGCTCTACAATCAGACTGCACTCAATTAAGAAGACGGTTTCAGAATTGCCAAGAGGAAGATGGTCTACTCTAACTTCACAGATCTGAAAGGTGATCTAATAACAGCTTTAGATGGTGCAGGAACTGGGTGTGAATGCATGGATACCCACCTGAGCGTCTCTGAGATAAGATATAAAGCCTTTGAAATGAGGCAGGGAAATACCTTTACGAAAAATGGAAACAGAAATTCACACCTACTTAATGAATAGGCAAGGACATGAAACACACCACATAAATATATCTCTTTTTGAAAACATGAATCTGTGCCAAGTCTGACCAAAAGATTTCAAGACTCTGATATACAAATGGAAGAATAAAATGATGAAAATAAAGGAGTATTTTGAAATGAAAATTCCAAACCTTCAAGGAATGCAGAAATATCATTAAAAGAGAAGCGTGCATGCTTTCAAAGGCAGAACAAAATAAACTGAACTACCTGATGCAGTCTCTTCAAACACTCAGACAGAAAAATGCAGTCCCGCAACTGTATGACTACCATAGGATGGGTAAGAACCCAATCAAAACACATATCCAAGAAGAGGGAGGAACGGAAAGGAGGAAAAAGTCGATAATACAGAAAATATCTTCAGGAATATACTTTTATTTAAAAACACAAGCAGATATCAGCCTTTCTATTTCTAAGGAGACGAAAAAAAAGACAAGAAAACAAACCAAGCATGAGCTTTTCATGTTAACAGCACAACGCTACTACCATAGAAAAGAAAAAAAGAGGGAAAAGACAAATAGCTATTCAGAGCATTTTAACAAAACATAAGCCTTCAGTTATGTGAAAAATACTAGACTACCTGGTA
The DNA here is from genome assembly GCA_033628505.1 of Tringa tobata. NCBI lineage: Eukaryota > Metazoa > Chordata > Aves > Charadriiformes > Scolopacidae > Tringa > Tringa tobata. Next base: position 11,383,135 of record JAHREE010000280.1, read on the forward strand.
ACTACTCCACCACTGAAGTATCTCTAACTTACAGTGTAAACCTGTAGCCAAGAAGATAATACAAAGATTCAAGACACGAAACAGGAGTTTCATTCTCCCAAGTTAGCCCATCTTCTAAAAACTCTCAAACTACTGAGGGTATAATTTTTATTTTTAGAATTCTTTTTACTTTAAGATGTATTTATAACTGTTCTGGCAGCAAACACAGTCATGCTGAAGTTTCTAGCTGTGGTCAAAATTGGAATGCTTGAAGAAGTTACTCAACACTATAACACTAATAGTCCTGAATCACATCTAGGCAAATAGTTAAAATGCTCTATTTTCAACAAGCATTAAAGATCTGTCTTTGACACAGTTTGGCCATGGTTTATTTGCAACTTTTAAAAGGGATTAAAAGTCTTCAGGCATTTCTTTTTACACACTGAAATTTTAAAATTTATTTTTCTGAGGGAATTTAGTGACAAGAAGTAATAGTCTACAAGGATGAGTCACATCCCTTTCAATTAAATAAACTAAAATGTTTTTAAAGAACACTTTTGTCACAGATTAGTTAGCCACTCTGCTGCAAAACCTCATAGTATTGCTTTTAACTAGAACTAACAACTTCCAGTCCATTATCCATTAAAAGTTCATCTATGCTGACTCCCTTAATACAACAAAAGGCTGCTGGCATTGTGCTTTCTTCTTTAAAGAGAAATCCCTGGGACTAAGATTGTGTATTCAAAAATCTCAGTTACTATAAAGTTAACAAACAAACAAAACCAAAAAACAATTCAACAAGAAGCACATTGTTCCAATGCAAAATTTTGCTGACAGCCACACAAATCCACTGCTTGAGTATTCTAACGGGTTCAAAACATCCTTTGCATTGATCCACAACAACAACAAAAGGAAATGCAAAGTAAATGGAGCAATTTCAGTAGCAAGGAGATCAAAACTCAAAAAGTGACATCTGCTTCTCCAGCAATTGTATTAGTTTCCAATTTAAATGAAGCTCATAAAGAACATTCTACTCAAGTCAGATTAAAGAAACAATTGATCTACACACAGTATTAATAAACTTAGACTAAACTTAGAAAAAGTTTGAAATCTATATCATTTTTTACAACGAACTTATATTCTTGTCTCCAGTACCTAACCAGTAGACTTTCTGAAGTGTTCTATAGTCAAAGAAAAGCTTAAAATTGCACATTGTTCTCACAGCCAGCCATAAACGCAATCAGCATGTGGTTTTGTTGAAAGTTGCAAGTTTTAAGGGGAGTGCGTAGAGGAGGACCTCCTTCTGCCCCCAGAAAAAGCTGCCCAAATCCCTTTGCGTTTCAAGAGAAATTCAGACTTTGTATGGTGGCTGACAGTAAGAGTGCAAAGAAATGGTACTGCGATAATGGCTGTAGCAGCATACAGTGTAAATGATGAGTCTTATGAAGCACCTTTTCCAGACCCACTTTACTTCCAAAAGCTGGAAGAGGTAACATGTTCATTTGTTCCTCTGCAATGACAGAATTCACAAACTGGAAAACATAACTGCCATTAATCAACTTATCAAATACAGTTGATGCTTACAAACACCAGCATAGCTATTTTAACAGTACTCTGGGTCAGCTGCTCTTGTTACTTTGCATAAGAAACCTACCTTTTCTCTAGTTAACTATTAGCATTATTATCTTAATCACAGAACACTATTTCACTCGAGATTCATACAGTCCAACAAAGAAAGGCTGCTTTTTCTCCATTTAGAGCCTGCAAAAATAAAACAAAAAACAGACAGCATACCACAAGCAAACTGTCAGCTTGCTTATAAAAGATCAAGAGCAAGTCTTGTGCCTCAACAAGTCTTTGAAGTGATGCCTCTTGGATTAGCTGAAATTCTGTGTAATAGGAGTTGTGTAATTGAGCAGAACTGAGGAATAAAATTCATCTTTTGTGACACTTCCACGAAAAGATATTTGTGCCTTGCAAAAACTACAGATTTTTTTGAATACCACATTGAAAATCCTTGAGAACTGTAAAAGTGATTAAATATTTCAGAAAAACTCACAGCAACGTGTTCTACAGCACCCAAAATATCAGGAAGTTACAAACAGTGCTCCACAATGGAATGTTATCATATTATACAAATGTTTGTTGTTCTGTATTATAGTGACACATGTAAACAAACACTGTTTTCATACAGATTTTCGCAATGTATTTGCCAACTCAAAATGCTAAAATACTTTACAAAAAGTCACTATTTTTTTCTGCATGAACAAAAAGGTCGTGATAGCTCATTAGAGAGACAGTCAACATTCAAACCTACATTTTTACCCTTAAAATTTAGCAATTGATGAGAAAAACTAGTCTGTTTGCTTTGTTGACTTGCCACATGCAGTTTCTGTTTTCCATAGAGCAATAGGAAAAACATCGGAATTAAAACAGAAGATGCAGCTCCAGAAATGACAGAGATGTCTGGAGGTGGTGTTCAGAATGAGATACAAGTAGATACAAATCTTTCAACGTTTTGAAAGCTGACAGTCTAACACTTTGGAATTTCTCATACTAGATCCAAAAAACTGCCACTGCAAATCACACCATTTTCTGTTTTGAGTATACCTTTGATTTTTCATCAATGCAATTGAATAGCAACATACTTAAATTTAAAAGAAGCCCAAATCCTAAACCCAGTATTCTTTATCCCAGTAATAGAAAGAACAATCCACAATTCAGAGGTGATATAAATCACTAAAAGAGTAAATGGAAGCAAATAATTAATGACAGCAGTATAACCTGAACAAAATAATACTTAATCTTAAAAACAGTAAAAAAAATAGGGTTTGTGCAACAGTACACATAAGATACTAAGACAATTATAAAAAAAGTGGAACGATGGCAGGCATCACCAGAATAGTACCCAGACAGATGAGAAGAAAAAGGTTGCCAATAGGAGTAATTTCATAAAAAGGTTCTAATTTCATCTTAAAGCCATAAGTTATTACACAGATGTCACTTCAGAGTATTTAAATCTACTAAAGTAAAAGAAGAAAAGTCTCTTGGGGATGCCAAAAACAGATAAAATATTTACCCGAGGCATAACTGCCAAGAGATACATAGCTGTTAAGTTAAGCTGCTTAAAATATGTTTTCTTCTGTGTAGCTCAGAAACATGATAAAAATCACAACATAAAGTAGATAAATTTTTTTCCACTGAGGAGGGAACTGACACACTGAACACTCTTGTGGAATAACAGCAGCCTCAGTTAGCTTATGGAAGCGCATCACAAATAACTCCATTATAGAGATAGACATTAGAATACAGCTAGGTGGAAACAAAATATAAGATAACACATGAAAGCATATTTGAACACTTCAGTGGAGACCAAAAGTACTGTTTAAAGCCAAGAAACTTGCCAAGTGAAAAGTATGACGGAAGTCTTGGCTCCCAGTCAGCACATCTAACACATATTAAAGTATGTACTGCCTGCCTTACGCTACCGCTATCAAGTATGTTAATTAACACTTTCCCAACATATGTGTAAGTAAATCCACTGCTAATCCTCTCAGAATACTACCATAAATTCCAAACCCAGGAAATTATTTTTACAGCACAATGCTTGCCTTGCTTTCCCTCTTTACTAATAAAGTTGGAGAGGAAGAAGCAATTACTCCTTACAGGAGAAGAGGAATACCTGTTTCAGTCATTACTGCCATGAGGGATTAGTGGACCTGGGACAATAACCAAACTACCTCACATATCCCAGAAATTCTTTTAGCTTTGCTCTCTTTTACAGTATTTCAGAGGGACCCTCCACTAAAGTCAGATGCTGTAAAAATTTCACCACTCCAAAGGCACTTCTCCAAAGACCTCATGAACAGCTGCTCATCTCCTTATGATTATCAAGACTTTCTACCTTAATTAACAAGTACCAATTTGAAATAAAAACATTAGTTTTCCTATTCTTCCACACACAGTTTGTCATAAAAATCAGGAAAAATAGCATTATCTTACACTTAAGTCACATTTCTCTGAACAGGCTGCTTCTAGTATCTTATCCTATCAGAGACCACACAGAAACAAAGTAAAAAATATAAGAAAAAAAGACTTTGGAAATGGCATTAATTTAAGCAATAGCAAAAGTATGTTGTGGGACAAATGAGAACTTAAAGTTCCTACTTCATTTTCCTATAGTCCTTTAACTGGATGGAGAAACAAGCAGCCTTAAGTTTATGCAATTGCTTTTGTAGAATTATCTCACTTTTGTGAAACTGTCCTGAAGAACTGAGAAAGGTATGAATAACACAACTCAACTGTCTCTGAGCATGCTTTCTTATCTCAATATAATTAGTACAGGAGAGTGTTAATAGGACTAACTAACTACATCTGAATTCTTTGGATCATAATTTCAAGAAATAAAAGATAACTCAGTGTGAGATATTAATGCAAACAAAAGGACTTATCCCAGAATTTCTAGTTAACATATGTGACCAATAGCATGATTTTTTCCTCGATCGTAAAAGCAGAGCCAGTGCAGTCTGCCTGTAGCTCAGTAAGTCATAAATAATGTTCCCTACAAAGTGGTCAGTAAGTCTTTAATGACTGCATTTATTCTTGAAGGTTAAAGACCATCTGACATGGTACACCTAAGACGACAACCAAATTGCACCAACTAGACAACTTCTATTCAGTTTGCATTTTCAGGAAGTCTTTAAATAAATTCACTCCAAAATATAGTGGTAAAGCAAAAGACAAAATTAGCATAGCTTCTATGTCTGCGCAGATAACTAAATGTTAGACTCAAAAATAGAAGTCTCAGTGGATTTGCCATTTGAATTAATACCTTCCTACAGAAAAATCCAGCAATGTACTAGAGAGACATAATTACCTCTAATTCTATAAGTGCTGCAGTCACGGCATCTGTTGCAAGAGCACCAGCTTGTAGCTTTTCAATTGCCTGTAAAACAAAACATTTAAATGATGATTAGGAAATTCTAATATTCTATGACTGAGCCCTACATTTTCCTAGTCCTACACAAAACAAAATCTTCATCAAATTAGTTTAAAACATAAGAGGACATAAAAACAAGAGGCACTGGAAATAGTCAGCACGCACCATGCGAGGGCAGATCTGAAGGCATGATTTTACTACTGAGACATTGCGATACTGCATTTAGTAGCAGTTTCCTGCATGGTCAAATGCATAGCAAAATTAATTCTTATACCTGGTGTCCTCGAATACTTAACGTTTCAGTCAAGATGTTTCTTATTTTTCTTCCATGATTCAACAAAAACCCCTAGTACCATATATGGTAATTGTCATGAAATTGAACAGAATTTACAAGTAAGCTCATGTAAAAGCCAACACATGAACACAAATAAACTTAGACAATGTTATCTTCAAATTATATACACACACAAAAATTAACTTCTAGGGCCTAATATTATTTCTTGGGCTCATACTGGACAAGACCTTACTGTCAAGTTCTCCCAGGGAACCCCAGAAAACAACTATGTCTGCATCTTCAGTTGCAAGAAAAATCTGCAAGTGTTTGTTCTTCATACAATTTATTTATGTTGGCTGCCTGGTTTAAGAAACCAAATGGAATCACAAATTAGACTCAAATTCAACAGCAAATAACCTTTTTTCACACATAACTAGCTGGAAAATTAGTATCATAAGGGCCAATTCATAACTTTAATGAAGCTACTGTTAAGTTTGGATGATTTTTGAGGCTTCTCATTACAAAATTAGATTGGTATTAGAATTGAGCAACAGAACTGTAAAATGAAGTGATAATTATCAGAGGCCCAACTCTGAGATTCTTCTAAAAAACCTGCCGAGCTCACCAGCTCCCTCTCCCTGGAGAAAGCAAAAGGCATTAGAAAATTTGGAGACAGGTCTTCCAGCTTCTCATTCAACACTTAGTATACAGGACTTGCCAGTCCCAAAGCTAAGTTCTTGGAGGAGACTGAAAAAAAACCATTCATTTCAATGGAAATTAAATTCTCACCATTCTCCCTTTCCAGCTTTGGGAACAGCATTTTGATTTTTTGTTTTGTTTTTCCTGTTTCTACCTCCCCTCCTATTAAGAAGTTAAGAGCTATCAAGAAGAAAAGAATTCTAGAAATTCCCATACTCACAGAGCAATCTGCATGGTAGAGTTTAAATAAATTCCAAAAAAAGCAGACACTGAGGAAAGAAAAACCCAGACACCATATTTAGCTCCAGGAATCCCAGGCAGCGGCACAGGAAGCTGCAGGAATACACTGTGTAGGTACCACTGTGCCCATCTCCTGTTCCCTCACTGTTCCTTTGGTGGCTGCTATTTGCCACCATGGATGAGAACACTGCTGCACCTCATGGCCATGCACTCCACTGACTCTCTATCATGGTAACTGTTGCTGCTTCATTTTTCCTCTAGAAACATACAGCCTGAGCAGCTAAACCCAGATACGTCTCCACTACAAGACTGTGGAGCTGGTAAGACATACCTTCTGACAGGCTCTTTTGCACACATGCTTGTATTCTTTAGCTTTGGATTCAGAATGATAACCTGCACCTACAAGTAAGGCAAAGGAAAAGAGATTATACTAAGTGTCAAGCTACATCCTATAGTTTGCATAAAGGATTAAGATACAGACCTTATACATTAAGATACAGGATTAAGATACAGCCTTCCTTATTCTAGATTAAAGTGGCATTTCGATTGACATTATGCCTTCCAACATTGATTCAAATACACTGAGTAAAATATAGTATACAGAGCACATATGCAAAAGCATACAGGTATAAATCTCCGTGTCATACAGTCTCTTCATATAAACACTCCAAGAGATTTGAGTTTTTCTCATTCTTGGAGGATTTCCCGCATAACTTTTTTATTTATTGCCCATTATTGGGCAACAACCTTGGGTTTAAATCAAACTCCTATTTTCCTTTTATCACAGACTTGCAAGTCTGCAATTGCCATTCTGTTAATCTTCTCTTGTTTATGCTATGTTTTTAGAGTTCATTACTCCTGTTTCAAAACTAGGAGAGTTCCTGGAAATAAAGATCATACATTTTTTTCATCTTTTTCTCATTTTCAGTTTTTATGTCTATCCTTTTCCATCTAACCATTTTGCCCTGTTTTTCAGCCACTGCCTCCTACTTTCATACCTGAAAATTTTAGCAGTGCCCACTATTCAACTAAATATAGAATAAGAAAAATAACAGAAACTAGCACGCTGATCTTTAAATTCCATCTTCTTCCATTTTCCTATTTTCCAAACTTGAAAAATACGCTTGTATTTATCTCAACTTCCCTTTCCTCACCTGTAGAAATGTTAGCTTTGAGAAACTCTAATAAATTAAGTTTTAACACTTTTAACACAAGAAAAAAGAATTTTAAACAGAGTAAAGTAACCTAGTAAAGGACAACATATTAAACAATTCTATTCACTCTTAAAATAGAATACCAGGGTCATCAAATATCAACCCAGTATAAGTTCTTTGAGGTTTGGGGTTTTTTTTTTAACCCTCAGGTTTTTATAAACCAAGTATGTTGGTTTTTCAAATGTTTTAGGTATCAGGCTACTTTGCTCAATTTCACCTCACGTCATCACACATATTCTAAAAACAAATATACAGCCAGATATAAGCATCAGTCATATTTTTCAAGATTAACAGTATTTAAGTAAGAACGTATTAGAAAAGAATTTATGTACAAGACACACATAACACATCCTTTTTGTATCACATTTGAGTAGATGATGTCTTCATTACACCTGGAAAAAATAAATAGTCATTCACTTAAATATGAACAATGTTAAAAAATAGACTCGGAGGAAAACTGTCGATAGGGTAAGAAAAAGTTAAGTTCTGCAACAAACTGCCTGAAGAGGTTTCAAAAAGTCTTAACTAGGCAGTCTTTACAGACAAGCTAGACAAGAAACCATCAGTAATGAAACTATGCTTGATTTTTCTGTAGGGTCAGGAAATAGACTGAAAGATCTCTCACATTTTGTAGGTTTCCAGGCTTAGCAGGTAACTGCAGAATTTGACATTTTATATAAATTTAGGGATTTTGTTTGAGGTTTACTTTGTCAAGGAGGAAAAAAAAAAAACCCACCATTCAGAACATCCAAAAACTTACATTTTGATTAATAGTTTCCAAGATCATCCAGCCAATGTGACTTCCAATTCAATAGTTTGTATACACACTATTTCCATTCCAGCTGTTACACTTCTGCATCTTACCTGCATGAACAAGCACAAATCCCACTCGTTTCCCTCTTTGGGTTTGCTTTGTTTCGGGCTCTTTGACCACCACTTTCACAGCTGTAACCTGAGACGATTTGGAAGGTAACACTTCTACTGAACTTATCCCCTTCTCCATGATCAGACATTAGGATCACCATCTTCTACTGGAAAAGAGCATCCTTCCATTCAAATAAAAATTCTGGAGAGGAATCATCCTAAAATCAAATCACATGCATATGTTAGATAATGATTTCAAGAGACAAATTTAATACAAATAACTTCAGAAAGAACTTTTGGAAAAGAGGTTTGGAACGAGGAGAGTATGCTTCTTGAGAGAAGGGCTTCTAAGTTTTTCCTCTTTGCTAGCTAACAATATTAATGAGACGTAAAATAATCAAAGTCCACGTTGCATGTTGAAATCAGCCTTTGCGTTACAACTTAACTTGAACCTAATAATCTTTCAGACATTGTAGGGAATTGTTGATCTAAAGATTGCCCATGATAGAGAAAGCTGTTTTCCACGGTCTCCTTTTATTCAACAGTACAACTTTTTTCTCTCCCTATCATGCCTAACTAGTTTTTAATGTGACAGCCACAATCTTTACTTCTTGAAAGTGCCATTCCCTGCTTGTGTGGAAAGTCCTAAGCAGCACTGCAGCAATGCTGGCAAAGGCTGAAAGACAGTACGTATGGTTGCATGGCAGAACATCCTGCCCTCAAATCATATACGGGCATCTGCCTGCATTATTTTGGATCTATGTTTTATGTGGGAGATATAGAAACCCTGCATGAACACATATTCAATAGTCATATAAGAAGTTTTGAACTTGTGCTCCAAAGAATTGTAGCATACGAGTAACACTTAAAAATGCTATACCTTTACCTTTCTTTTGCAAGAAATAGTTAAGAGCCCGTAATGAATTCCTACTCTTCCATACTTTTTCATCCCTTACCCTTATTATTCTCCATTAATTTGGGGGGGGGGGGGATTTAACCATTTTTAATAGGCAAAGTATTTCTAAAAAAAAAAAGCCAAATAAACCTAAAACAGTGAAAGAAAATTTGCCTAGATAAGTGTAAGGATAGCTACCATGATTATTTGTGAACCGCAACATGCTTAAGTTGATCTCAAATAATTTATTAACCCTATTTAGTTTTGATCTTAACCCTTAAGATGTTTATAGAATTTAAAGAAAGAATTTATAGAAAGTTAATGGGAAAGCTGTCAGTATTTTCTAGGATACAAACTAAAAAAAGCTCCTAAGTTTAGAACAATGTATTTTTTCAGGAGTCAAAAACAAATTCACTGTATGTTAATCCTGACACAATATCGTTTCTCTAGTTCAGCAGGTAAAAATTAAAATAGAAATAATCTACATGTTGAATTAATTCAGGAAGTGAAAAAGCACATTGTGTTAATGCATGAATGGAGAAAACCTCTGTAACATATTAAGATATTCCAATACTACATCTATCATCAAATCTACCACCTCTAAAGAGACTATTTGTAACCCAAGAATACTAGAAAGTGAATAGAAGTGAAAAAAATTAGATGTTTAATATGTAGGATTTAAACCACAGATTTCACAAATGCTATATGGCTATTTCAGCAATTAAATACCACTTCATTTAAACAGCCAAAACAATGCAAATGATGTTTAGCAAGATTGAGCACTGGCACATAACAGACAAACTTGCTGGTTTACCACAACTATCCTTTCAATAATGAAAATTAGCACAGCTTTCTAGAAAGTTACTTATTTCTGCTCATTTTTTCTTAGATTCTAAACATAAACAGGTATTTTCATATGTTTGTAGATTTATATTTTAAAATTAAATATGAACTTATTATCATTGTTATAATCATAAGTATATATATTTATATAAAATGAAAGACCACTCCAATACACAAATGCTACAGAGAGAAGAAGCATTTATGGAGTACATCCAATTGCAATGATCTCCTGCATAAACTTCAAAGCTAAAATGAAAGTCTTTTTACTTTTACTTCTTTTTTACTAATAATAATTAAGAAAGCTCCAGGCAGTAAGCTGAAATAGTTTGTTTGCTCTGCTTTTCTGCATCTTATTACACCACACACAGTGTCACTACAGTAACAGAGAGATGACAAAGACTTCAGTAAAATGATAGAGGAGCAAGTAAGGAACACATATTCTTGCAGAAATGGAAAAAATAGCCTGGTGGTAGGGAAAGTAATGATCATGGTAGTGAAGTTAGTTTTGAAAATTAAGATACCGATGCTACTTAAAGCCTAACTCCAATTGAAGAACTCTAATTAGGCCTTTACACACACTTGGGCCTGAGGATGCATTTATTTTCACCACACAATGTATAGCCAACCTATCTCAATTTACTTCAGTTCATAACGTTTCCTCCACATCAAATCAATTTTGTCAAACTCCTTCCATTTCAAACCATTCTACAAGTCCTTTCAAATTTCACTTCATGAATCTGCTGCTTCTGCTTGCTAAGCTCCTGTTGGACCCAACCTTTCCCTTTCTGGCTTCTTTTATGATTTACCTGCTCTCTTTTCTGGCTCTCACGTGTTTGTCACTTCTGATCTTACCCTTCTTTTTTTTTTTTTTTT
>JAHREE010000280.1:11398917-11440704 GCA_033628505.1 Tringa tobata
GGGCCCGGGGCCGTGAGGTAGGAAGCGGACACGGCCTATGCACCTGCCTGCAGAGCAGCTCTGCTCCCGCGGCCTGCCCTCCGGCCCTCTCCTGGACGCCCGGGGCTCCCGGCTTCTCTCCTTCACTCTGGGTAGCGGCCTCGCAAAGGACTGTCTCCACCCAGCAAAACCTCAGGGAAAAAGCAGACCAGCCTCTGATGCGTTCTGCATTATATAGGTTTTGTGTCCTTGCTACCAGTAGATACACGACTGAGGTGGCTGTCCTGGACAAAGCAAACTTTACTGATGACAAATAAGTATTTTCCACAATAGCCCTGTCAGGAAATCTTCACACCAGTTAGATATTCTGCATCGCTTTCCTACAATGGGCACTTGGGTTTTGTGTACTGTTACAGGGGTATTAGGTTCCTACTAATTTCTCCCCATTTTGTTCAGAAGGAGACTCGATGTCAACTCTGGTGGCGTCACTTTCTAAAGCTTCCTTCCAGGGAATGAGGGCAGCCACATCTAAATCACATTTATACCTTTTTAGATGATCACTACTGTCAGTTTTGGGAACCGGCTGCATACGTGCATGCCACTTCGTTTATCCCATTTCACGTTTTCTGCGGTTCCTAAAGTGTCTTCACTCATCCAGCCCCTGCTCCTTGGTTGTGGGGCTGTGAAATGAGACCAGATGCCCTTATGGACTTACTTATATCGTAAACTACATTTGTCTTAGCTGACGCCTCAAATTTTCATTTGCAAAGATCAGCTTTTTCAAGTTGAAACTGTGAAATTTTTTATAAGATCAAGACACAGTTGTTCTTTTTGCAGAATTCACTAGAGTTTTCTCCAATCTTTTGCTTAAGTTCCAATGTGAGAAGTGATAGGATATAGAAAAGATGCTTTTGAGCCCTCTGGATGAAACAACTTCCAACTCCTTTATGTTTTTCTTTCCCTAAAAGTGAGCACAGCATGTAGCTGTTGCAATGGCTCCTGCCGCAGTGGACAGTATCATTTGTTCTCTGCAAACCAGCTGTCAGGAAATCACATGATTCAGCCAAACTATGTCTTTAAAGGGAACTTTTACAAATCAAGTTTGTACAGAACTTCCTCTGACACCAATTTCATTCACTAACCAAAACACATTTCAAAGCAAATAATAACTAGTAATAGGTTACTTACCTTTCTTACCATCATTACCCTGTAAGACAAACGTAATTTGGTCTCACTTGCATTTGTAGGAAATGCATTTTAGCCTGTGGACACAGTGTTGTAGACAAGTAATATCGTATATTAAACATCATTAGAAACTTGAGCATTGAACTGTGGAGAACCAAAGAAAAAATCTGGAAACTAACATTTTTACCCCCAGACTTTCTTCCATCTCCACTGTGTCCTAATCTTCCTAGGTATGATCTTTTCTAGGCATTCAGGAGGCTCCTTTCTGGCCTGACTTGTAATCACAGAAACCCCTTTTATGGCTTTTTTCCCAATAAATAACAATGTGCTTCCATTAATTTTTGTAGTATTGACTTTTTTTCTTTTTCAAAGACCAGCCTTAAATTTTTTTAATGATGCAAAAAAATGTCAAGAACAAATGCAAGTCTCCCTTTTCAACACACGTTTTTGGCACACAAAACTATGTGGCATATGGAAATCAGCTTTTGTCTTCCACATTACCAGGTGCTTCCTCTTCTGTTGGATAAAACTATAAGGAAATAATGTGAAGTCCACAAACCCTTAGAAAATCTTTGGCCTTCTTTCACAGATTTCAACGTGAGGTCCAAATCCCAGTTGCGAGTTGCTCTGGTGCCAATTTTCTTTTTTAAAGATCTCGTTATTCTTGATAGTGATGCTGAAGTGAACCAAGGAGATTCCACAGAGCACGTTTTTTGCCTCTCAGATGGCAATAGTTAGATTTGAGCTAGGACAGTCTGATGTGGGGGGAAAGGGAGGGTGTTGAGTGGAAGTGTTGCCTTCTGGCTGCAGCCTTTATTTGACAGACAACGTTGGCCACTACCAAAGTGGCTTCGATTTGACCTTATGCATTCATATCTATGTCCTGCATAAGGGCCTACACACCTTCTGCCCCCCGTTTTCCCTTTCTCTGTCCACCTCTCCCGACTGTCGGCTAAGAAAGAGGCAGCGCAACATGTGGCTCACGCTGAGCTACGCATATTTTGACTTGACCCTTCTGTCAAATCTCCTTGAAGTTGGCCAGCAGGTTCAAATTATGAAGGTAGGCTGACAGACTGATGGATGGACAGCGTGATCATGGAGCCTTTCTTTCTTTAGCGGGGGAAGCTAAAAACTTCATCAATGTTTCGTCCTACCCCATTCTCCAGGAAAACTGAATTTCAAATCCAAATGTCTGTTTTCACTTGGTTTTTTGATGCTTTTACTTAACTTGTCCCTTGCTGCCGATGACAGTTTCCAAACTGACCAAATATTTCTTGGCTTTTCCTAATTTCTCATCTTTGCTTTTCTCTAGATTTGTGGTGCTGCTCCAATAAAAAGGTGATCTCATTCTGTAAATCATTCCTCAGCATACAGGTTTGAAGTGAAAGGCTTCCTTCATTCCTTTTACAAAGTTTCCAGCTGTGTTTTAATGCCTGGTTTTGTTCTATTTCTTATTATCTTAAATCTCTTCCTGCACTTTGTGTTTTGAAGCAGAGTCTACTAGTTTTACTTCCTAATTTGATAAAGAACTTATCTGCTACTTTCATTTATTCTGAATAAACCGTGGCTGTTCCAGCCCAAAGGCTTCAGTGAGGCTTCGTCTCACTTGCTGTACTATAACAAAACCATTAACTACATAAAATCTGAGGTAAGAATGCAGACATATCTTGCTGCTTAATTACTTCTTGGAACTTAAAGTATTGCTTTAATACGGGCACCTTCCATTTCCTAAAAGAAAAGCTCAGAGAGTGGATACTTTTGGTGTTTTTTTGACCAAATGTTGAGCGGGATGATCCTATGTGCTCTGCAAGAAGGATTTAAATGCATCTGCAGCCAGGCAGACCCATGGACATTCATACGGGCACAAGCACCTCCCTACAAGAAGCACTTCAACACAACACAGCTGGAAACTTCTCCTTTGACCGGGATTTTGAGAAGTGTTCTGCTCCAGAGACGCGAACGCCATTGGGTCAGGAGCTGTGTGCCAGGGGTACGCGTTTGCTCTTCCAACTCAGTGAGTTGCTTAACACCACACCAAGCAAAAGAATTTCCCTCAGCTCAGGGAGACAAGACGAAGTCCAGCCTCTCCTTGCTGCCTCACAACTCCTGTTTCAGACTCAGCCGTATAAACTCCTGTCAACAGGGTTAGGGTTGATGCACTGTACATGTCCTGTGATTCCTCCACTGAGGAAATACCTTGCAGAGATAAATTTTGGAGCTTCTCTGAGGAAGGCTGGTTTGTTACAATGCTGTGGACAAGGTACAAAGCAATGTGAGAAACCATTTGGTACCTCTGCTAGTTAAGACTCTCCAGGACTGCTGATTTTTATAACTTTCTTTAAACCTATAGCGAAGTAATTCAGCTATTTCACTTCAAGGCAGACTAGAATTTGGAGCTGGGGATGCTAAAGTATAGTCTTCAGATGCAATGAAGGAGAATATTTAATAGTAGAAGAAAAGAAAGGCAGGGTTTTCATCACAGTTTAGATCTCCTTTCTAATAATTATTTAGGTTTTATTGTGGGGCATCAGGAGAGCTGCTTTGAATAAAGAGATCCACTTTATCCCTTCTTTACAAAAGGAGGCATTCCAGGCAACAAATAGTGGAACCTTTGGATTGGGAGTTTTCAGTGCTTTTGGATGCCCGAGGACAGCGATGCTGAGAAAAGGCAGTAGAAGTGGAGAAGACTCACATCCGTCTCCTATCCCTTATGACTCCTGTGAGAGGACAACCTTAAACAATCATTTCAAGACAAATGTAATGCTTTAACAAAGAATGTGTCTCGGAAGTAGCAGGTATGTGGAAAAAGAAAAAAAAAAAAGTCAAGCATATAGAAATACAGCCCTACATGGACCATTCCAGTTTAGTTTAGGAACTTTGCAACTCATTTCTACAGTCAACAGAAAAAAAGTTGAATGCACCAACACATAGGAACAGGAAATGTTATCCAAATGATTGCATGCAAAGGGAGAATAGCATCTGAAGGCCATTGTGAAGGCTGGAATCAATCCACTCAGATAGCACATTATTAATCCCCCTGAAAGACTGGTTGATCTTTGCAGGTAGTATAAATAAGCCTGCAGTCTTCTCCAGGCATGCTTGTTGTTTCCTCTGCATATGAAGAGGCCCCTTCTTTGACTTCCAGCCAATAAAATAATGTTTTTTCCAGATAATGAGCCACTTTACATGAGGAAAATACTCTAGCATCCTGGACCTGTCTAAATAACATTCCACGTACTCCTGGCTGCTCAACACCCACACACGGTTATTTCCAATGCTCGTTCCATCACATCTCAAAAATGCTAACTCAATGTGATTGCGATCTTTTCTCAGCCAGCTTTCACAGTTGTAACTAGATGAGAGCCAAATCATAAGACACAGGGCTTTTGAGAAATTAAACTGCAAATATGCATTCATCAGCTGTTGCCAAAATAATCACTAGCAGTAAATCCCTGCAAGGTTTTGTCTTTATTCCTTAAAAATGAAAAGTGAGTTATGTGTGTACTGGGTATGTACTGGCCGTTGTAGCATCTCCCCATCCACCGCTATGGGAAATTAGGAAGCCAGGTCTCATAGAACAGTGGTTTTCAGAGTCAGAGGTCATTTCTCTTCACTCCCACAGAAAGCATGGTGCAGATTTAAATATGGCAATTTAAAAGTACATATTTTGGCGAAACAAGCCAAGTCGGTGACTAAGTAAATCCAAGACTAGATTTTCTCCACAGGTTTTATCATCTCAGTATTTTTATGGGGTTTGACCTGCGTGGTTCATTTCTGCAGCTCTCCATAGATAATGGCTTAGTCCAAACTGAAGTTGTTTTATTGCCCTCAAGGTGTGATACAATTTCAGTAGGGCAGTCTTTGCAACATCCTCCTCTCCAAACTCTGTGATTCTGATCCAAGAGCAAAGAGGGTTCAGGATACTTAAATTCACTGTGAATGTGTAAGAATAATTGTCAGAATCATTCTCTTACTGGGGAAGTTCTGATCTTCAGGATGTAAAATGAGGAGAAAAAAATAATCCATTCGCATCCCTCAAACTAGTTCATGAGATCTATCTGCAAATTTGTGTTTTGGAAAGGTTGAGATCAGTGCAAAAATTGATGCAAGTTTATTTCAGGACAGAATTTGTGCTTTTAACCTACAGATCTTTCAAT
Organism: Tringa tobata; assembly: GCA_033628505.1. NCBI lineage: Eukaryota > Metazoa > Chordata > Aves > Charadriiformes > Scolopacidae > Tringa > Tringa tobata. Next base: position 11,404,239 of record JAHREE010000280.1, read on the forward strand.
ATGAGCATTTGAGTTCATTACTGTTACCCCTCTTCTATATGTTGTACCTTTTACCTTTCAAAAATTGGAATTACAGCAAAGTAAGGCAGCCGTTCTGTAATGAATGCATCTTTGCCCACCAAGTGCTGTCAAATTTAGTAATGTATTTATATTCCTTTTAGGTGTCACCAGTCTGCTACGCCTGTTTTGATGCCAATACAAGAGTGTTGCAAGTAGCTCTGCAGCCATCGCCTCGCGCAGCATCCCTTTGACTGGGTAAGGGACACAGCACACCACTGTTCACTGCTAACAGCTGTGACGTGCATCAAAGAGGTCAGTCTTGTCTTCTGGATTGAGAAGGTCATAATCCACATGTGAGGCGGATGGGCTTTCACGAAGCATAATGGTTGCGGGTTTTCCTTCATTAGATTAAATTAAAATTTAAAACCTGCTAACAAAACAGGTATTTTGCAAAGTTGAGCACTTGGACACCAAATTATAGAATAATGAAGACTGCCTCCCTTCCTGGCATTTTTCTGTCAGAGCACAACTCAAAGTAAAGCATCCATTTATGCAGCTGAAGCAAATGCCCAAGCTGACTTCACACCTACCATGCTTGATTTTCTCTCCAATACGGTTTTGCTTTCTAGGCTTTTGTATTTAGTTTCTTCATACAGAGCTCCAAAATTCACCAAATGATAAACATGCGAAAAAAAACCTGTATCACTTGCAGTTGGTTTGAGAATTACTGACCTTCTTTCCCACTTCTGGCTGTCGGGATGCCTTTCAGAACAACTCTTGATCAACACCAGAGGCATTGGTCATCACTGCGCATCTTTGCAGGCTCTCTTCCCACTGGTGCTACTCAGTCCTTTTGCAGAAGTCTTTAAGGAAAAGGACCAATAGCTCAGGCTGTCCTGTCCTCCCCCAAAATCCTACTCAAGCCCAAGGCATCTGTTCTGGGGGCAGCTCATGCACCCACTCCCTCTTTGGTTGTCCAGACATTAACATAAGGGGAAAAGCAGATGGGATAATGAGGAAGGGAAGCAGCTTATGCTTAGGGGTTTTGCACTCCTCAGAAGTGGTTTTAACTTTTAATCACCTGTAGAAATCACAGCCATCCTAAAACAGTCACTTTGCTATTCTTAGTCCTTTTGGTAACCACTTCTGTGAAGACTTATATTTTCCATGGACAAACTGCCAACCCATCTGAGCCGTGGTTCAGCCACACACGTTGCCTGCTGCAACTGGCAGTTTTTCTGTTCAGACTTACATTATCCATCTTTGACTTGTGCTGTTGGAAGTCGATACAAACCCTATCTGCCTCAACTGTCCTTTCCCGTCTTCCTTGCCCCAGAAATATAAAGAGAAAGGTCTAAGTGCATTGGGCAGGATTTCAGTGCAAAGCCAAGGGATTTGTGCAGTGCCAAGTAGCACATGGGACACAGTCCAAGAGCATTTGCCCATGAAAACGTGGCAACCAGCCTTTGGATTGGTTGTCTCTCTGAGAACAGGACAGGAGCAAGGTTTGCCAGGGCACTCACTGGAGGCTAGAAGCAATTTTGTTTAAAACTTGCATAGTCTCGCATGGCTGAAATACAGAACTGGAACATTGCTGCGCAGGGATTACTCATATGCTGGTGATGAGGAGGATATAAAGTAATAATGACCTTAAGTGACATTAATCTAGATTGGATCCAGAGCCCAGACAAAAATATTCCCATTTATAACACCATACATCAAGCACAGAAGAAAATACACAAGACAATAGGCCTTTCTGCCACCTTGTCTTGCTTTTTACAGGAATACAGTAACATAGTCCTGCACATGAAAAGGTACATTTTTACATTCAGAAGGTTGTAGTTTTTTTAATGTATTCTATGAAGTGAAAAATAATGAAAATTCCTGTGCTATCAGAAGTACTCCTTTTGTGGTTCTTATCATAGCCACAAAACTGAGGTTGAGGTATTTAACTCACAATTTAAGACAAGTGCAAAACAACCTAATTACTCTAGTAGTTTACATATATATTATATATAACATAAGTTTTTAAGACTTTATATAAAAAAAAAAACAACCCCCTGTGTTTTGGTTGGTTGTTTTGTTTGCTAAAAAAATAAATATGTGACAGCGTGACTTACTGTTATTTTTGGACACTACTGAAATACAAAAAGAACAAAACACCAACCTGCTATTAATTGCAAATAATACATTTAATTTTTAGAAGTAAGGAATAATAGAAAACATACGTGGCTCTTCATCTCTGGTTGTCTGATCTTTCTCAGTTTTTAAATAAATCAAACCCTCTTGCGATTTCCACTTGTAATATTAGATCTTTAAATGTCTGGCTTACACTCTAGCATGAGCTCTGATGGCTGCCAACTTGGACACAAACTACTTTATACCAGACCTCCGTAAGTTGCTAGAAAAATTAGTTCTGTCTCACTTTTAACAGTCCTGTTTTTTAATGTGTTATTTTACTTAATTGCCATCACTTTTGCTGGTTGCATGACATTTAGTGAAAGGGAAAAATAAAATCACATTTTAAACTTCAGAGGTTTGAACTTCTAGATGCTATTTTCATGTTTAAAAGGATGAGATGGTCAAAAACATCCTTTATTTTGTCTAAACCAAGGGTACCGAATTGCAAGAAATTCTACATGAGACATGACCACTTCTTACCAGACTTCTCCAATATGCTTCTGCTGAAGACACAGAAAAATCATTTCAGATTTTGTTAGCATTATGCTGGAATTGTGGAGATTAGATGATGGGTTTTGAGCCATAAGCAATTAGTAATTAATAACCTGATTTTAAGAAAGGGGGTGAAGATGATTTAGAACTACTAATTTTATAAACAGACCAAAAATTTCCCATCTGAGATGCATGCTGGGACAGATCCTGCAGTTCTTCCCAAGATAACCCTCAGGACTCAGCAAGTTGAGAACAAAACAACAACAAAGAAAAGAACATCTGATTGGATAAAATTATCATCCATTTCATCCATTAAGCATTTACATGATGCCCAATATACATTACCACACACCAAAATTTTTTCAACCAGTAGTTAAAAATCACTCTTAACTCTGCCGTGATATTTTTATGCATTTTGTCTTGCTATGACTTCTACCTACAGGCGAGGCTTCCTAACTGGAAGAAGGTGGCCAGCACATGTATGTGATAGAAGAGATACAATGTAACTTACACCATCTGATTTCAATAAGAAGCCATCACTATTTATAACTTCTTAATTTTATAACCTTTTTTTTTTTTTTCCCAAATTAGTTGTCCAGCAAAGTCACTGTAAGGAACATATAAATTGTAGAGGTACAGAAGTTCTGTTGTAGAGTTTTGTAGCAGCGAGTCATTCAGCATATCTGGGCATTCTGGATCAGCAGAGATTCATCAACGCCATGCATTGTTTTCTAGCAGTAAAGTTATAAAAGTACTGAGCCAAAGACAAAAGCACTGATAATTTAAGTGACTCTACTCAACTACTGCCAGGAAGTCAAACACAGCAGGCTATGCCTACTGCTAGTGCACAAACAGGGGACGCTTCTTTGTAAGAGCATGCATATCAAATGCATTTGGAGCAGCAGTATTTGGTAGAAGTTGCTAGGGTTAGAGGATTCAAGAGACACTGCGGTTTCTTGCACTTGTCCCCCACCAAATTTGCTTTTCCTTACAAATCATTAAAGCTATGGGAGACCCTCTGTGGACCCAGCATTAAAACAGAATTTGTAAGCGTACCAACGCAGAATGAAACTCTGTTGTTCCTCCAGCAATAAAAGAGTGCTGTCACAAAGTAAGTACCCACAACAATTAGTCCTACCCAAGTTGTATTTCTGAAAGAACCAGTTAGAACAATTATGAACTTACCCATTTCCCCATTGATAAGGTGTAATATCGAAAGTGCACCATTATTATCTCCTGTTACTGGCCACTGTCAGAGGAGGCACTGGGGCAGGTGGATCCTTCCTTTGACTTATGTTTCTGTTCAGGCCTTTTGCTTTCGTTCTCAGCTGTCCAATTTTCCACACACTTTATATATCAACACTTGCCCTTCCATCCTCATTCAAGCTACTGTCCCTAGTGCATTTCATATGCCTATAATGTATGTCACACAATGAATCACACTTAGAAAAAAATCTGCACAAATACATGGTACGTCTAAATATCACCCTTTCAGCTCCGTTTCACTACTTTTTGCCTGAAAATCATATCATATGTGCTGGTCTTAGAAAAAACGCACTAAAGACAACTACTTAGTTTTCCATGCTGCAAATTTTATTACAAAATTAATATGATCCTTCATTATGGGAGAAGCTTGTCTCCTTATCCACTGGCTGTATCAGAAGTGTTTGTCTATGCTTCTATCACTTTTGTGACACTTAATATTTTCTTAAGTATTAACTATTGGCTCTCCTGTATGATGCAGAGACACTTCCCCTGGTGGCAAATTCTCTTTCCCAAAGCATGTTCTTTCCTCTCTTTCTTTGTAAGTTTCTATCTTGCTGAATATCATTATGCTGTTCCCCACTGTACACCCATGTTCAGAAGTTTCCCACCGCTTCCAGTGGGACAAATTTTCCTTGTTCTCCATCACAGTTGGTCAGTTCAAACTACAAAATGGGTTTGATGGGTCCTGCCATATTGCTGGCTAAGAAGCCACAGAAGCTGGATCAAAGTTATGTATAAAAGATACTGTTATATCTCAGCTTTTTCTATTAGCTACTTGAAACAAATCCGAGGATGTTCAAATGGTCATGAAGAGCAATTACATGTAAAATGTTGAAGGTCTGCAAGTATTCTTCAGGCACATCATTGCCGAGCACTCCTGCAAAACCCATCTCCATCTGTATATCTATGATGTGTCCCTTAATTACTTTGCCCATTATGGCTGTTAGTTCTCCAGCCTCTCATGAGCTAAATCTCATTCACTCATCTGCTTTACCTATTGACATATAATTACTTCATATAAACACTAGTTTCGTTATCTAGCTTCTAAGCTCTTTTAATATAATTTCTTTGTTATAAATTATAATGTCTTAGAAATTAACAATGCTTCTTTACAACTACAGATTACCTTCAGCTTCTTGTTTCTGAGATTTTTGGTCTTTTTTGATACAACATTGTATTTTCATTAGAGCCAATACAGTGAACGCTTAAAAACAACCCAGCAACAAACAAAAAAACCAAACCATAAACCACAAACCAAACCAAAACTTAGGCAAATCAATTCCCAAACTCCAGGGCAGAAGCATCATTTTTTACCTACTGTGTTTTCCCTGCACTGTTGATACTTTCATCACTGACACTAACATGGCCAAACAAACAATTTTTAAATTGTGTCACCTAGATCCACCTTTGATTTTTTTTTTTTTTTTGAACACTTGCAATGCTGGAAGACTTTGTATAAGTGGAACTGTGTTAATGGGAACACAATATTAATAGCAGAAAGTTTATTTTTGACAGTTTCATTTAGTCGCAGAAGAAGAAAACACAGCCAATTCCTTTTGGCCAATTTATACCATTTATTTCCATTATATATTAATGAAACACTTAAATGGCATTTTTTCCTCTTAATTAGATCTAATATTATCCAGGAAGCCTTCAAGTATTTAAAGGACAAATTAATGAAGCATATATAAAGTCTTTTAAAAATATACAAAAAACCTGTATACAAAATTTCTTCAATTTTTAGTTATATTACTACCATCTTTATCAACAGAGATACATTTTACAGGCTTCTGTGGAATTAAAAACATTAAGATTAGTCTCAGCTCTAAACCTCTGCAGAAGTGTTCTTACTTATAAATAAAACCATAATTATGACTCCTTTTTGTAGCCATCTTCAGCACTTCCATTATTTTTAAGAGACAGCATGATACGAAACAAACTGCCCCAAACCCATCAATACCTTACTTATATTTTTTCAAGGGGTAGTTTTTCAAGTATAGTACAAAACAGTATTTGTTGTGGCAGAAAGAAAGAGTAATTATTACTGTAGTTACTTCAAAACTCACTACCACAAGTAGGTGACTTTTCGGGAAATTTTAGGTGGACAGGAATCAGAGCAGGCTGTAGTAACTTTAATAAAAGAACTAAGACTTAAGTAAAGTCTGAGTAAAAACAAAAGTTTGGTTATTTGAATTTCTGCTTTTTCCTTGCCTGAAACTCTTCGGTTTTATTTTTGACAGATTTTATTAGCATTGACAAGGCAGGATCTATGGCTTTCTTAGCAACCTCCCCTTTCTTTGCCATCTTGTTCTCCGGCCCTTTGCTTGCCTCCTTAAGGTCTTGCTCCTTTTCTTCTCTTCGGCGAGCTTTCTCTTCCAAAATCTTTTCTACTGCTTTTGTCTTCTTGAAATTTGGATCTGAAGGATCCAAATTAAACAGGGGAGAAGTAAACATGGCTTGGAATCTTGAATCGGCAACATTTACCTGAAGGCAGAAAAAGAGTATTTATTTTAGGTAACCTTTACTCACGATAGCAAAGCTTTCATACGCAGTAAAATGAGCTGCTCACGGAGATACAGCTCATGAGATTGTTCACCATTCCCAGAACTACCTCAGTCACAAAATCCCAGTGAGTGTGATGCAGATATCCAGAAGATACTCTTTGTAAAACAGACAGGATGTGTACAAGCATTCACTTGTGTATGGCCTCTGTCGGCAGACCAAGGAAAGGTTTGTTGTTGAGAACTACCCAGGATGAAAGCAGCAGTGGATAACGAGCAGAGCAAACATAGCAATGAGTATTTTAGGCAACAAGTTGTACGAGGCCTTGCATAAATAGTATCTTGTTATCTTAAACAAAGCCTGAATCTGTCTCCCTTCAACCTTGTGTCAGAATATTTCTTGCTTTTCGAAAATAGCCTGTACCTCCCTAAAAAGGTAGATCTACATTGTTCTCCTTCAGTATATGAGACCACCACATTTGTCCTGAAAATAACTGATATTACCAAGGGTTCTCACTGAGCCTCAAAATCAATAGTATACCATTACCTGGAAGTCATCTTCTATTAATTCTTTCTTCTTCATTAAGAGTTTCTTTTTCCTCTTGCTCAAATTCTGTTGTTCTACAATCTTTTTATAATTAAAATGTTTTCTGGCATCATCCTCATCATCCATCATAAGTAGGGCCATTTCAGCCTGTTACAAAATAAGAAAGTCCGTGAACACAATGAAATTAAGTTTTCTATGAAAAATTGGAGAGCCTATTAATAAAATCTGTATCATTCTACATACATATAAATGAGTTGAGATAGGGCCATCAGGGAGTATTATTTCACCCACAACAACATTCTTCTAACATTTTGAGGTGTAACATTAAATATGATAGTTGATTTCCATTTTATTAGATATAAAATAAAAGCATATATCCATATTCAACTTTCAAACATACTAATAATCTAGTCTGAAAACTGTACACCGTAACTTAGAAATCACAAATGGACACAATTTTATATTGGCAATTATATAGCAAAATAAAAATTAACATATATGAATTTCATAAATTTATTTAGTTAACTTATTCTGAGAAAGAATGAAAAGCAAACATGCAATAGCAAACAATTCCATCTTCAAGGTTAAAAGTCTACAGGACGAGGTTTGAACACACAGATGTTTCATACGACGCTGATGTTAAAAGTAAATGTTCAGTACCACCCAACACACAACCACCCTGGGAGAGCTTTACAGCCAGAGGGACTATAAGCTCAACCAGTATGGCTTCTGGGCCCTTACATTTCAGTGTTACCTAACTCTGGTGAGCTGTGTTCAACTATAATCTGCCAGAAAGATATCATGGGATAATCTTAAAACATCAAAGCATGGACCATCTCCAATTCTTCTTGGGTAATTTTTGTTCCAAAAGCTCTCGCTCTTAAAATCATACAGTTTTCTTCTATTGCTGTCCTATGGAATTTAGTGGTTGCACTCACAAACACATAACATGTAAATATTTGCAGAATTCAGGCAATGCACTATCTGTAAATCTTAACATTTTAAACCACTTTACCTTTTGTTTTTCAACTTCGTCTTCATCTTCTGAAGTACTTTCAACTGATTCTGGCTGCTTCTTTAAATCTAAGAGCAAATATAGGACATGTACACATTTATTCAAGCTTATGCATGATAGCATAATTTACCTATGAATAGACCCTCTAAATGCATCTCATTTTCTTGTAATCAAGACTTAAATGTCAGATGTGGAAAAAGGCTGAAAAAATGTCAAGAAAAATACCAAGTAGACTTAAAGCAATGAACAGCTGAATATTTGTTTAACTTAAGGAAATGGCAATATTCAAATGGCATAAACAAGTCAACAAAAAAGAACACTTAGGAAAAAAATGGTTTTCTTGTATTTTTCATAGAGCAGTAGAGAGAAGTACCACAACAGTGCAGGCAAACATATGACACTACTCCTCTCCCAGGGCAATTTAAAGAGAAATTAGTTTATATACTCATAAATGTAATTGAAGTGTCCTGCAGTTCTCAAATTGTTCATTCTTTCTACTTAAGTAGACACTGTAGTAAATACTTAGAATAAAAAGCAAATGTGCGTCTCTCCTCTGTATCCAGAATACAAGTCTGCCAGCTGAATGAGTACATCAGCAAAAAAACAACCCAGAAAAAAAAAAACCAAAACAAAAAACAACACCAAAAGACAAAGTTTCTAAAAGTTATAGGCAAGGTTAAAAGACCATACTGTGCTGTTAGCCATGCTAGTGCAAAAAACCCTCACAAAAAAGACCTGAGCAGAACAGAATCACAGGAATGAAAATATGATTGGCACTGTGCAGAATGAATTGAATATTCTTCTGAAGAAGCCTTCTTACTCTCTTAGAGTTTACTTTAGATACACAGTGCTGATTAGACAGACATAATGAATAGTAACAGCATAAGACATTAGTCAAACAAAAATTTTAATGAAAACAGACCCATTTATAAATCCTACAAAATCAAGTTATTCTCTTTGGAATGCCTGTAGACCTCGACCAAGAAGGAGCAGGAAAGCAGAAGGTCTCCTGACCTGAACTACATACTCTGACCTTTGAGCTTGGAATTACATTCCCAGGCAATTTATTACAGTCCACTGGGGGTACTCTTAAGGAAGATATTTGGCTCCATTTTGTTAAGCCGGGTATGTAGTCAGACCAGAAATACAAACATGCCAGAAAAACGTCAAGTTATACCACTAATACTCTGGAACAGTATGCATTTCTTGAAGAACAATTTTTCCTCCCTTGACTATTCTCTTGCCTATTTCTAAATGGATTCCAAGCTGGAAATGGATTTCTAGAAGAAAGAAACCACCACCACCAAAAAATAAACTATGCAGATGAGCAATGTCATCAGATCAAGGACTAAACCGTTGATTTAGTAGTTCCAGAAAACGTGCAGGAAAATCAGATTCAGATATAATATTGTTACCTAACCTATATAGTTTATGTTAATGTGTAGAAGGGAGAAATAAATGTCTTCTGTAAGACTTTCTGTAAGACAACTATGAAATCTTTTATGTTTTCTCCGAATTGGCTAAACGACAGGAGAGGAAACAGGGCACAGTGATATCAAGTGAAGACAATTATTCTAGAAGTTAAATAAGTAAATCTCTTACAGGTTCCACCCAAGAAAGGGCCCTCAAGTAATCTTCACGTGTCTTTTAGTATATGTAGAAACATAGAAGTGAAGATAGCTTATATTCGTGCCTTCAGAGACCTCAGTTGCTGCAGACAGGGGTGAACCAGGCACCAGTATCAAAGTATTTATTTCTTAATTCCTTAATTTCTTAATTCCTTCACCCTAGTGAGCTAATAAAACCAGCTGGTTACCTGAAATCACTCCGAGCACTAAAAATTTTGCATCATGCTGAAAATAATTTGGTTTTGCAATTCACAAATAACATTTTCTTTTTCCTGACACAGCCCCTCTCCCCACGTGCATTCTGGAAGCTCCCCCCACTCCGCTTTTACACACCCGTGAATGTAAAAATCTATGATAACAGTCCTCTTCAGCTGATTCCAAACCCTCCGGTTTTACCTACCACCCAATCCCCACTGCCATCTTTTAAGCAAATTTGGTCCCCCCTATAGCAGCAGCTACTCATCTCCGATGCTGTGTAGAACTGAGAGCTGCCACCAGCCAGTGAGAAAAGCTGCTGCAACTCCCCCTCAAGCTGCCATTCGGCTCTTTCTCAGCTCCAGAATTTAGTTTGCAACATTAACTTTGCACATGATCAACTTTCCAGTGCTAACAGTAAAAGGCTAATCACAATTTTGAGACTGCAAATACAGAGACCAACCCCAGCCCAAAAACTGCTCTCACAAGACTTCTCATCTGTCTTACTCAGAAGCTTGAAAATCTGTCTCAAAAGCCTTGCAAACACACACAGTAAATGAATCAGTAATACAGCTATGACCTTTGTCTTCCAAGTACAGGTTCTACAACCATACTCAGATTTTGCTGTTAACCTCTTGGATCCCCACAGCTATACCGCTTTCTTCCAGCGTTAAAAAAAGCCATCAATTTCTACATATATCATAAATTAGATCATGAGGAAGCATCTAAATGGTTTGGCACCTGTGGGAGTTGCAATCATGTGTAACAACATATAAACCTTTTTCTCAAAAAAGAATCAATGGAAACTATGCTTGATAGTCTAAAACGTTCTAGAACTATTCAGTGATCTCCAAAAGCAGGACATTGCTCTCTTGTTAATAAGCAATTACACTATCCAGCTATTAATCTTCCAACAGTTTAAGCTACAAAGGTCATTCTGTCCTTTTCCGAGACCCCACAGAAAGAGATGCAGTAAGACTGAAATTGGCCGAGCCAAATAAAAGATTTACAACACTTTTCTGAAACAATGTAAAATGAAAGTGTTTTTTTTTTTTTCCTTGACAATATCAAACTAGAATCAAGCTTTTGAAATGCAACATCAAGGCTCAAATATATGCAGCATTTTACATTTTAGCCTGTGGTACTACTGAAAAAACGGGATTATGTGCATGTGAAAGCTTTGTGCAAAGCAAGCACTGTCATGAGTGCTAATTTGCACAAACCTGCACAAACTCTTTGGGTATAGCAGGCATCAAGAACTTGCTCTACCTTGCCTCTCCCAAGGTGAGGTATCCACACGGTAAGAATCATGGCTGGTTTTACAAACAGTTTTCAGGAACAAAGACAAACCTGATGAATACATGCTTAAGTAGACTTTCCGTAACTTCCAGTCTTTCTGTCATAGCGCTCCAATTTGTTACACCCTTTGTCTCACAGCTCCTAATAGTCTTGCTTCCCTTCCAACTACCTCAGCTTGTCAAAACCTGACCGATACAAGACCCGCACAGGTTACAGTCAATACGTGAATCCAGCACAGGAGCAAAACCCTAACAGCACTACAGCATCCTCTCGGTCTCTGCCCTGGCCCACCTGAGTCTGCAAACATATCCTGTCATATGCTTTGTCAGCTTAACCTAAGATCATCTGATGGTCAGCTTAAGGGAGAAATTTCAATCTTTCAGGGAAATTGTGGAAGGCTTATGAAAAGTTACGATCGTTCAAGTTATTGCTGCCTGTACCCTAAATACAAACTTGGCAGAGCTACAGCCTAGTTCAAAGACGACTGTAACCCGCTTTCCCTAAGTGGATAAGCTAGCTGTGCTTAAAAGGAACCCCATCTCTGAGACATGGGCTGTTCTTGGTAAGCTTGGTGAACGCCAGACAAAGTTGTGCTGTGTAATCATTGTTAAAATGTCAACTGGCTTGCAGCCATCCACTGTGTCTCCCTTTAAAACTACTCCAGGGCTAGCCACAGTCTGGTTTTCTCCTGTTCTCAGTAGATTATCAGCAATCTTGCAGACAAAAGCTTCACTTCCTTAACCTTTATGTCTATTCTGCTATCCTCAAAAACTCCAATGAACACTAAAAGTCTATTCTCCATATTACAGAGAAGAAGGTTTAAGAATCTGCAGATATGACCATTCTCTGCTGAGCCCCTCTGTGACAAAGAACTCCTTATGTAATGCAGAAAAAAACATTTTTTTCAGAGATTTCACATAGAACGTTGAAAAATTAAACATTAGTATAAGAGTATCTACATAATAATACTCTTACATAATAGATACATAATCTATTCTATTCTATAATCTTGCCATTAAAGAAAAATTAAAAAAAAAAAGTGGTGAAAGGAATGGGATCTTTACAGTGAGTTCTAAACTAACCTATACACCACTCACCAGGAAAGCATGGCAGAAAACAGCATTGTATGACACCTTAAACTGTGGTATTTTCTATAGAGCACAGATGGGACTCATCCTACTGTTCTGTACTTCAGACTATTAAGACGTACACAGAAGCACATTAAGATACAAAGTTATCCAGGTTTTGTTTTTTAATTATTTACTTTCTCCTACCATAAACTTCAAACAATCAGGACAGAAGCCTACGCTGGCCAGTATCAAATTAAAACTAATTCACTCTTTTTAAATGGAACTTGTATCTGCTCTGCTATACTCAAAAAACCAACCAAAACAACAAACTGGCAGTATTTGTAAGTCTGTTACTATCTTCTTTTTTGTTGTTGTTGTTTTTGTTGTTTTGTTTTCTGACTTCTCCTCCCCCCTCACTTTCTATTTTTCTTCTTTTCATATACAATAGTATGAGCCACCCTTTGGTTTCAGCCCCCAAAAGGACAAAAAGCCAGGAACTCACACTTATTGATTATCTTTACCTTAAAATTTTAACCCTGCCATTCCACATATCACAATATGCATCGTTTTACAAGAACAGCACCTGCAAATTACGCAAATGACACCTACTTTATTTCATTCTGAACACGCTACCTCTGCATTTACTGTAGCTCAACTTCTAAAGCTCATTATTAAAAGAAAGGGCAGATTTATTCCACAAGTCACCAGTCTTGACTCACCTGTTTTCTCAAATTCTTCAGCAAAATATGGGTCGTTGAGATCAACATCAGATGGAGGTTCGTCTTCACTCAGTTCTTTCTCAGCAGCAGCCTGTAACAAAGAACAAACATTATTTCATGAACACATAAACAACCACTAAGGTTTCACTGGAATTAGATGTTCCTTCTGGTAGTAACTATTAACATGAAAACAGAAATATTTTATTCTGAACATCGTAAAAATAGAATACACTAAAATTGCTAGTGAAGACAAATCAACAATTTAAGGACTGTCTCACAGATTGAAAGCTTTTTGTGTACCTGAAGAAGGGCTATTTACATATTCCAAGGATCTTTATTAGATGTACCCACAACCTGCGATGCATTAGTTAACCATACCAACAAATTACAGGATCACAGCATCGTTATGTCCTTACTTTACATTCCACAAAAACTCTACTTGGGCAAAAAACTTGAGCAAGGAGCTTCATTTTGTGCTCTGAAATTCAAAAAGACTGATTTTTGAATCAGAAAGATTTAAAAGAACAAATTTTATTACTGAAAGTAGTGTGTCATACACCTTGCCCCTTGAGTTACTTTATCAGATTGAGTAAGAATTAGGCTAGCAAAAGCTGCTCTGCTACCTAACAGTGCCACTTCCTCAGTGCACAACACTCGCCTTCTGTAAGATTTGTTACTCATCAAATGGCAGTCAAAACTAACCAGAATGCACAGTGTAACTCCAGTTGTAGACATTACTCTTAAAAACATTATTCCGTAACTTGAATTACGTTCAGAAAAATTTAAGAATTTAGGGAAGCCAAATTTTGTATGCCATAGGCTTTTTTCCCTAGCACAGGCACATTTTTTTGCCTGTTTGTGTATATTACTGCCACAGGAGTGAGTTAATTCACTATTACTTTCTGGGTATAGAAAGATGAAGCAACAGCAATTTTCACATTACTATAGGACCATTTTGTTATTCATACACAGAACTATTTACCAAATTTGCTCTTGTAATTTGTAATTTGCTACTAATTCTTTGCCATTACAGCTTTGGGAAATATGTCTGTATGATTTTAGGCTGAAAATTTCCAAAACCACTTGGTTCATGATCATAACTTTGAGCTGGGATGCACACTGTGGAAAAAAGACTTCCTAAAGCATTCAAAAATATCAATTAAAAAACAGCTGTTATTATGACTCATTTATCTTTAAAGCAACACAAGTAGATAAACAAAATCTTGTGTAAGCATATTACATACGATCATTGGCACCCTGAACATCCTTTTGCTCTGTAAGGAGGCACCCTTGGTCTTTCCACATGAGTGACCACTGCACATTCAAATCTTAAAATAGCTCTGGAAGCTATACAATTTTTTTATTCAGTTTATCCAAAACAAACAATAACAGCAACCTAAGATACAAACAAACAACAACTCCCCCCCAAGTGGCCAATGCAAACATTACCTTTCTCTTTTTTTTAAGCATTCTTTTTTCTTTCTTCTTCTCTAGGTATTTTTGCCATGGAGTTAGGTTATCCTTTCCTTCCAACCTGCTTTTGACCATTTCTTCAGCATTTTCTTTGAGGCCTAGAACAAAAAACAGTATGTTAAAAAATGAGGTGAATCTGAACTTCATTTTTTTTAATCAACTGTTTTCTCCTTTGTAATCACCTAGTTTTTCTTTAATAAGGCTGTGAAAACAATATAAATATCATTTAAAACAACATAAATATTGTTTAAAACAACATCTTTAAAAATAAGATGTTTACAATATGTGTTTTTCCAAATAAAATATTTCTTCAGTAATAAATCATACAAGAGTCAGAAGAAGAGACTGCTCATGTGATATCTGATTCCCCACGCTCTCTTGCTACTCCTCAGAAAAGCCTCCTCTCCAGATGTTAGACTGTGCAGTCTACAGATGCCCTTTTTTAAGTGATTAACACAATAAAAGTAACAACAGTCAAATACAGAGCCCTTTTACTTAATATACCTCGCTGTAATTAGCTAAGATTCACAAACCCACTTTGAATACGGTCCAGTCGTTCCTGTTTTTTGTGCATGGCAAAACAAAGTACAAAAGATGAAATGACTTGACGACTCTGAAATGTTAAATCACTATCAGAATATAGTGTCATCTCACAGCTGGCCTGAACCCCTATAGCTGGTGCTCTTCATTTTACCCAGAGAAGTTATCTGGTGGTTGCTGTATCCATATGCCTTGCCAACATGAGAATGATGCTATATATAGCATCTCCACTGCTGCAGCTTTGCCTCTGTGATTCTACTATGACAATGCTGCAGTATCTCTGATGCCCAGTGTATTTTTCATCCACCATTGTAAGAGAGAACAATAAGCTATTATTTGAATAAATTTAAAGTTAAAATAAATCCGCAACTAGAAAGCACAGAAAAACATAAACAAAACCTCAAAGAATTCATATGCTAATTATTGCATGCTAATGCCATAACATGACATGCTCTGTTAAATTAGACAAGTTATTTTCAAGTCTTCTAGCCTTTTAAAGCTACCTAGTACCAGTCTGCTTTAACAACAAAAAACTATCTTAAATTAAAAACAGTACACAGCCAGTACAACAGTAAACCTAGATTCAGATTCAATGCTTGAGGTAAACGGCTTACTTTTCTTTTTTAAAAGTATTTGTTAAAAAGAAACAGAGATTAAGGGCATTGACCGCTTCAAACAGATCAGCCTCTCAAAGAAACAAAAAATATTTGAAGGAATGTTTTCTGTTATCACTGATTACCAGTTCAAATTGTAATAACTCAAGCCAAAGGAAAAAAAAAAAAAGTCAGCAAGAGAAATAAACCATCCTCTTATTTGGTTACCCACACCAAGTTACCAAAAGTAATTTTGGTACTTAGCAGCTATTTGAACTGATAGGCCAAAGAAGAAAAGTACCTACCGTTCTCCCATCAGATTCAGTGAGGGACTGGAACTATCAGACTATTAACTCAGATCTGCACCTCTTCCTTACCCTTTTGTTATGGATATGGTGTAAGAGAAGCCCTCCAGTTTGTGTTTCCTGACCTGTCAGCAGTTAGGAAAGGTAACTAAATGCTTTGCTGAAGGAAGCTTCCTCTTTATTTTCAGAGCAGGACAGTTTTCCAAGGGTCCTAGAAAAGTATACCCCATAAGTGTGCAACATACCTAAGCTCTAAACAATTCCAGCATAACAGAACTGGACTGTAAATTTGGATGTGTTAATTAGTTTGACGTAAAATTTCATAATTTAGCACAGACTGCTACTGTTTCAAAACCTAGCACTTGAAGTTGCATGCACAAGTATGCTGATCTTTAATTTATGTAAATATGCATTTTGATGGTTTCTTGTCACATCATCACATTTTACCTTTCCCAGAGGATCTTAACCATTTGATCATGAGCATGTAGCTACTCAGTATTTTGTGTTACTGTTCAACAGATAGCTAGGTTACTGAAAATAATAACGTATAGTAAAATTACCAAACATAATTGAATCCCACTCTAGAAACAGAATGGAGTTTTCTATAACATAGCAATACAGTACTCAAAGGTGCAAAACCATCACTTTAAAAAAGAATACATTCAATTCATCCCCATTTTACATCTAGAATACTTCAATCCAGAATAAGCACTGAATTTAAAAGCAATCTTCATTTCTCGGTGGAAAAATTCTACATCCTCCAGGAATGCTTCTTCAAAAGTCTTTACATCAGACAGTACTTGCATGTTGTGAGGACAGCTGCCGATTCCAGCTGCAGCTAATACATTTTCAGTTCCTTGTTCACAAGACAGGCACTTGCAAAACCAAAACTTTGTGATGTAAAGAGATGAACTGACTTGCCTTGCAACACAGTGGAGCAGAATTCAGTGACAGAAAGACAGAATCCACTTCCTTGGCAAGAGGTGGCCTGAGCAATGAAGTATTTTTTCTCCTACCTGCAATTCCTTGCTTCGTTCGCTACATACTTTTTTTAAAACTTCTGTAACAAATGAGTCAGATATCCTACAGTTATCATCCTCTTTTATGACATGACTGATAGATCTTGGGAGCATGTAGGAATCATGTTTCTCTTCCCCCTCCAGATCTGACACTTGCTGTCTCTTCCCCAATTCCTCTTGTTCTAATTGTCTCTCTTTAGCATCCCCTTCTTGCCATCTGAGTCCAGCCCTCACCTAACCAAATCCTACTCTTCCACCCCTCACACCAGTTTTATTGCTCAGAAATCATACTCAGACCTCTCCGGATGTCCTAGACTAGATCCCAGGTTCTTCAGTTGGCTAGTCCCTGCTCCTCATCATTCCTTCCAGCTGTCCTCAGTAATGACGAACTGAAAACAAAGTTCATAATGGAAAAAATGGGCAGCCTTCATGGACAGTTCTACCCGTCCTCAGAAAAGCAGGCAGAACATTTTTCTGAAAATCTGCGAACACCAATTCCTGCTCTTGCGCTTGTCTGCACTCCAAAAATAATTCAAAGGCTGGAGAGCTGGTTACAACATGTCTGAAACACAAAGTGTGGACAAGATCTAAAATCGTATTAAAGCATGCCTTATACAAAGAAAAGAGCGGAGGGAAAAAAATAAAGAAAAGATATAGTGTCCTTCTACTACCCTGGCAAGAAACTAGAATTAACTCTAATTGGCAAACCGTTACAGCCACAAAAATTAGGTACTAAACCAGCAAATAAATGCAGGGCCATGATAAATGAAGGATATTGTATAGGTTCACTGAGAAACTCTCTCGTACAATGAGAACAAATATTTGGTTATTTCCAACTGCACACGTCTTCATCTCCAAAGTCAATGAAAGAGGAGTCATCAGCTTCCCAGAAATTGTACTACTATTACTTTGGAGACTATTTTGCAGTACTTTTGTGGAAAAAATTATGGGCAGGTAGCAACCTTGCAAATTCTCTCTGAAGACAGTAAACACTGGATTAAAAAAAATAAATAAATGTACATCACATCTCCAGAAAAAGACCCCCAGAATCTCAAAGGAGGTTACAAGATTTCTGATTTATTTGCCTGGAAAATGGAATCATTTGATCCATCTGGCACAGAAGGACTTGGAGGAAAATGCAGCCCTTTCTTGTGGTATTTGGCAGTCTCATGAAAGGCATTAGAGTTTCTCCACAGATTAGAATGGCTTAGAAACTACTGTCCAGACCACTTCCCGAGAATAAGAGTGTATTTAAGTGGTCAAAAGGCTTCTGATTGCAGAAGGGGAAAGGAATTGTCTACTTTAGGTAGAATTATTAACTGGCCATAGAAAAGGCCATTCTATACCCTTATCTATATAATTTTTTTTTTTTAGAATAAATAACAAATGAATCACACTAGTCCTACTTAACCTTCATGAATGAAGGCAAGGAAAAGAGAGGAAAAAGGTAGTCTATAATAGCATACAACTAAATTGTACCTGAGCTAAAGGATTAAAAGTGTGATAAATCCATAACAAACCTAAATATATTGCTTCTTGCACTGGCAGGACAGAGAGGGAGGGTGGGCCTGTCAGAATTTTTACTTCTCTAAACCCTTAGTTTTCAAAATTTTTGGAAGTTTAACAGCATGCAACCGTCACAATTATTAGAAGCGAAGAAGATACTTCTGTATTCTCAGGAAATCTAAACGAGTGAGTTCATCTTGCATGTAATACTTTACCAGAAAAAAGAAACACCTCCTTGCAAATAGCTAAAATGAGTGGCAGACAGAAATATTCTGATAACTTTCAAATTTGTCACCCCCAAAGATAAGACATCTTAAGTCAAGACAGTTTTCCTAACACAGTGTAACTGCCAGAAAAAAAAACCACACACCACCCTTGGCAGCTAAAATGTCAAGTGTGCAGAACTACAGCGCTGAGCCTGTGCGTAGCTCAGCACACTCTGCTTCGTCCTGCCAGGGATCAGACTGCTTCAGGCAGAGGACATGCTAAGCTACAATATAGATTGAGATACGTGTTCCATATGAGCATTTTCGTGCTCCACATAACCTGTAACAAGATACAGCTGGGGTTTGCTATGCACTTTACAGAGGCATGATTGGCTACTTCTAGATTGCTATTCTACTTCTGTTGAAAACAAATTTTAAAGTTTCCTTTAAGCCTACCTAAATATTTACATCTCATACTTCCCGAAGGAAGAATTTTCAAGTCCAATTAAAAAAAAAAAATATATATGAAAAACTGGCTGAATATCATCAAGAACTGCAGTTGTGGTCTTCTCCCTCTTCACCTTCTAAAGGGAGCTTTGGGAGCTGGATAAGGACGCATAGTAATTGCTGCTCAAATCAGATATGATTAAGAAAACAGATGGATGCTTAAATATAACACTGATTTTGTGCCTAAAAGAAGCAGACCAAGGAGAATTGGAACTACATCTAGTTTATTTTTGCTGGCACTGTGGTTTATTTAAAACTATTATGATTCAAGAATAACTGAATCATTCACAAAATATGCTTTCTATAACCATGTGTAAATATTTGTGCCAATACTCAAATTTTTAAATTAATTCAAATCTTTGCCTTTCAATTGAAAAGCTCCCTAGATTTTACTGTTGTAACTGTCTGTATATTAAACATTTGGGCAGGAAAAAGATTTTGCAATAAGGCAAGCAGATTAAGGCAGGGCTTGATAATAAAAATATTTCAACAGACATAAACTAGTTCTGAAAAAATTAAGAAGCCTTAAGAGATTATAAGAAAAACTATTTTTGAATTCCCAGAATGCTCCAACTGAACATAATTAAACTGTTTTTGAATTTAAATAAGCACGTTTGTTCAAGAAAAAAATAACATAATAACTAATGTACTTCTTTCCTATAAGAAAACACAGCCTCAACTGCATACATATTGCCAGAGCTATAAACTACTGTTCAGCATGTGCTGACCACACTCCACCATAAAAAAAAAAAAAAAAGAAAAACAAATCCTCCCTTTCAGGTGTGCAGGACCTCTGCTCCAAATGTTGCTTTAAATCAGTAATGGCTAAAGGATTCCCATGGAGTCGAAAGCAAAGTTAAGACCCTCATCTTCACTTTCCGGGGGTTTGTTTTGGACACAACCCTGTTCCAGGGGCTAACAGGGTTAGTCCCATTGGCTGACATCACTGGTCTTGGCTAACATCATGGAGGTGAACAGTTGAACAGGCAAAGGAAAGTGAACACTTCTATGATTTCCAGAACTTCTGCTCTTTGATAATACTCTTAACTTTTTCAACAAAATCAGAGTTGTTAACCTGACATAAACCACTATAAACTACCAATGTAAACTTCGTTGTGTACATTCGACCCATGATTATATGAACAAATCTGACTCAGTGCAAAGACATCCAACTGACTTTAGACAAAGTCAGTCACATTTATCAGGACAGGGGGTTTTAGTTTGGGTGTTTGGTTTTGGTGGGTTTTTTTCCCCATCACTCTCTCAAAAGAGATGAGGATATAGCAGAAGTCCTAGGAGCCCTTGGAGAAGGTGCAGTAAGGAAGGAGTTGGACTAGATGTAATATGGACCAAGTCAAATTCAGTGGCAAGTAATCAGGGAGCCCGTGTACTGGGGAACTGGATTCCATCCATACTACAGTTCCTAAATGAATTTACTTGTAACATGCAAGGCACAGTATTAAGAGCCTGTGCAAGAGATATTAAAAAGTGTTTCCCTTAAAACAATAAAAAAAACCCCAAACATGTTTTCCAAACCAACACAAAAAATGGTAGCATTTCTAAGTGTTTAAACAAATATATAAATTTTGTATAAATATATAAAATTTTGTATAAATACAAAACACATTCCCAGCAACAATTGTTTTGACTGTGGTTTCCACCGTCAGTCTGAAAGGTGGCAACAACAAATCTTTGTAAAAAACTTATAATAACTGCCTACGTATACAAACTCATTTGCCTTGAACGCTCAGTGACATGACGAATTAAAGATAACGAGTGAGCAACTTCAAGAATGCAAATACTGACACACAGTGGACACATGAAGTAAAACATGACAATACAGCTGTGTTAGCAAACACTTGTCCTATCCTGCATGACACGTGCTTTCTTGTAAGAGTTTTGGGAGAATTTATGCCAGAAATGCTTGGAATTATTTAAGCACAACTGAAAACATACAACTATTTTTCATGCCAGTGTATACTTTCAAATACACATAACTATTCCATTCAGTTCAATTAATTTCACTGACTCAGTACAGACCCCAGCAAGATTTATTTAAAATTGAGGTTTTCCATTCAATAGAAGTTACCTGAGTGAATTCAGAATAATATTAGTGTAAATCAGATAATTAGATATGCATTCCTAGCTGGAATTAACACATCAGAGGTGAAGGGGCTGTGTTCTAATATGTCTCTGGTCTCAATACTGACAAGATCAGGATGTGTCCTTACACAGCCTGCAGTCCTACACCTAGTGGGCCAAAACAGCACCTTACTGCCCCAGAAAAGGTAATGTCACACTTCCTTAGTCCTCGGACTGCATAATTCAACCCTCTGTGCATTCACTAAATGCTTCTTCCATTTGCCTATCTGAATGACTAATCCAGCAGAGAAGATCCAGATTTTTTAATTCATTTCCAGAGTAGTTCTGCCATTTTAGCCAATTAAATTAAGCTCACAAATAAATCTAACGTGCTAGGGCTGGTACGGGCAGCCAGAATGAGGAGGAGGAGAGGCCACAGTGAAAAACTTTCCCTTTTTGGATGTAGCAAGCTGTTAAACTGGGAAAGCACACACCAATAAACAAAATATAAAAATCAATCTGAATGTCTTTTCATCATAAAGGAAAGAAACTAGATACTGGTTTTCAGATCTCCAGATGAGTTCTGCTGGGATGCTCCATAGTGGAGTTACCTTTTTTTAATTTCCAGATGAAAATCTGGATGTCACTAAATAAAACCAAGTATCCCCCAGCTTTTCTTCCCGGTAGCTTGCTTTCCCACAGAGCAGTCTCACTGGAAGGTCACACTCTCCCTTCCCTGTTCCCCCAAATCTTGAGCGTTATGCAAGCAAGANGAAGGTCACACTCTCCCTTCCCTGTTCCCCCAAATCTTGAGCGTTATGCAAGCAAGAATTTCAAACCATTCTCCTCTAATTTTCCAAATCATACCAATTTTCATTTTTAAAAGCGTAGGTATGTTTGATGACTCTATGGCAAACACATCAATTCTGTTCAAGAAAATCTATAAAGTGATGAATGAAAAAGCAAGCACAAAAAAAACCCTGGCGAAATAATAAGCTACAAAGAAATGCTTACATGTGAGAAACTGAGTTCAGTCATGTTATTTCTTATAATTCCCTCATTGTAATCTGTCTGGATTTCAAATTATGGGGAAAAAAACAAAGGTCAGCTTCTACCACTATAAATCTGACACCTTATACTATATCCCTATTAGCAGGCCAATACTGCATATCCTCCAAGCTAGTAAAGGAAAAAAAAAAAGCTTACCTGGAACCCATTTAATCTCCATTTCTATATCCTTTTCTTCCTGTTTTTTCTCTTTTTCTTGGATACTTTGCAAAAGTTCTCTGTACTTGGCAATTTGCTCTTCATCATCTTTTTGGCTTTTCCTGGGTTTGTCATCTTCCATTTCATGAGCTACATCACCACCTAGAAAGAGAGAGTAAAGCTATCACAGAGTGCCTCAAAAAAGTCATCAATTGAAGCTAATGTTTAGGAAACACACCTAAGGCACATACATTGTTTCTAAAAAACAACCTAATATAATTTCAACTATTATTCCCCCAAAGACAAACCAGTTTTAGAATTCCCCTACTTAGATGAAATAAAAATAGTATATGAAAAGACTTGTGGACAAATGGAAATTTGTCCAGCAAAGGAAATCACTGATAGAACACAGCATGCTTTACTGCATTTTAAAATTATTAGTTTCAAAGTCCCTTAGAGCAGACTAGTACCTAAATCTCAAAGAGCAGTTGTGTAAAGCGTTTTGGAAATAGAGTGCTATGTTTTAACAAATAAGCCTTGGAAGATTCTGTAACAGAGATAATTATTCAGTGCCTTAATCTTCAGTGACTTGCTGAATCAACAAATGAAGCAAGATGGAAAGAGGTGTTTTTCTTCCATTTTTAGAAAAACACAGTTACAATTTGACTTACAATAAGCTTTTAAGCAAATGTTTCAGAGAGAACAGTTTTTTAAGGCTTTAAAGACGCTGCAGCGCCTTGAACTGTAGAAAACTTGGTTTGGGGCAGGCTCCTTTTTTCTTGTTCTCTGGTTTAGTGGTTTTACTGCTGCGCTCTCTACCGTACCAAGTTGCATGGAGAGCAGTGGCAACTTCACACCTCTGGTCTCTGGTGAAAACTTAGGTGTGACACTGTTGTTCTCTTCCACATCCCACCATCACAAGAAGCTGGTGGTTGGCTGGGAGCAGAAATCTTTATTGTTCAGTTAACCGCAGCTGCTTTCCCACGAGAAGTAAAGCTATACCGGATGGGAACTGAAGAAATCCTTATGCTTCCTTGAAACTGGATAAGGAAGGAGCTACTGATTTTTATTTATGACTTTTTTTTTTGCTAGTTTTCCTAGCAGAAATTTAAGTGGCAATGCATATTGTCATACTTTCCCATTTAAATAAAACATGTATTTCTTTTGTCAAATGTTCAACACCGCCTTCAAAAAACCCTTAAGAGCCTTTTCATTCTGTAAGCAAATAAAGAACACTTGACAACAGCTGTAAGAAAGGAAAACGAGCTGAATATGTTCTCAAAGTTTGTTCAGAGTTCAAATAACCTTGTCACTAGCCTTCAAGTATCACGCTCTATTGCACAACATGAGGAACCACTTTCTGATGGATGTTAAGGCAGTAATGCTTTCTGCCAATAGTTTGTTCAAAGCCTTTTTGAACTAAACACACAAACAAAACAAAAAGTTCTGGTGCATTAACAGCTGCATGGCAAGAGAAATACAATTAAGAGAAAAAAGTTTAACCTGTGAAGGAAAAAAGGCAAAAGCTGATGAAATTTAGAGGATACAAGTATATTCTTATTGTTTTCAAAGGAGAGTAGTAACAGAAGTACTAAAAGAATTAAAAAGAAAAAAGTTAAAATCCTGAGGAAAGTCAGAAACATTCTAATACAACATTTTGTAGGAGCTTTGGTTTGTTTCTAAAAGCTGTAATTCATAAAAGATATAAACAAATACAGAGGCTCAATACATTACATTGCTGATTGGCAGCTGTGCAGCTGAGATGACATTCTTGTAACCAGTGCTTTGAAAAGATCATATTCTTAGTTTAGGTTTATCTTGCAATGGCTGAGTAGGTAATTTTATTATTTTTTTTTAACTCAGCCTTATAAACTAAAGAGAGCAGAAAAATTACATCAGGCACATTTGACAAGAGGTCTGTTGCAAAGCTGAGATTCTTTTAAAGATGGAAAGATAAAATTCCCCTGCATGATGTAATGGCACACCAGAAAATTCAGCTACTGATCTGGATGCTGATGGCCATACCATAAAAATGCCCTAAATGTCTCCATTTTATCCAGGCTAGTAACTCAATTTCAGAGAGACACACAAAAGCAAAAAATGACAATGCATGTAGACCTGCAGAATGAAAAATCAAAAGCTCTACACTCCAGCATTGAAGAAGCAAGTCCAAAGTAGAGGTTATTTGCAGTTACTACAGCATGGTATGAATAACTGAATGCATTGACCTTGGTCTTGAGCCAGAAAACAGTGACAAGCACTTTGGGTTTTAACCCCACTTTCCCACATTTTCAGCAAGAAGTTGTACAAATCCCAGTAGTTCACCCAAATGATAATAAAAAAGAGGACAAATGTAGAATTCGAAGTAACCAAAACAAGCTTATTCAGAGGGTATTGCAGTAGACATCTTTTTGTACAATATTTTTCAGGGAGAAGACAGATACTGGAAGCAGAGAATTCAGACAGACAGATAACAATATATGAATGGCAAGCATTACATTCTAGGTATTTTTTTTTTGCAGCCTTTAAGAACCTGGCTGTGTGTGAGAGGTGACTGGACATTCCTAAGACCCCACTCCTGAGCCAGCCAGATGGAAGCCAAGATTAAAATGCCTGCAATCAGAGCTGGCCTGTCTCTACAGGCATTTCTGAGCAGGGACAGACTGGCCTGCAAAAGCACACACAGATGTGCTCTTCAACTTTAAATTATTGGAGTCCAACAGCTTGTATGAACTTTTTAGAAGGAAAGCTGAGATGATCTTTGTTCCTGGCATTCCAAGCACCTTTTGGCTTTTATTAAACAAACCAACTCAGCACAAATGCTCCTGTAAACATGCTTTGGAAACCACTCCAAGACTTGCATCAGTTGTATCAAGCTCCTGATGCTTCACAGAAAGGAAATAACCAGGTTGTGGATTTCTATTCTGTCCCATGAAATTCCACCCAAATGTGGCTAAATCATAAACTGCTAACTCCTGCTGCTAGCTTATTTGCTTAGGACATATTTTAGCAATATGCCAAAAGTATCCCAACAGAAATATTCTAAAAAGCCAGATCCTTGTTACCATCAAAGCAGCATTAATGCCTGAGAGTGTCCAAAGCAGCTATACAGGAAAAAGGGACAGAAG
Organism: Tringa tobata; assembly: GCA_033628505.1. NCBI lineage: Eukaryota > Metazoa > Chordata > Aves > Charadriiformes > Scolopacidae > Tringa > Tringa tobata. The sequence continues at coordinate 11,429,717 of JAHREE010000280.1, forward strand.
CTTAGCCAAATAATATCCTATTCGATGCACTGTATAAACACCCATTGGATTCAGGGACAGTATTATATAATTGCATATTCTACTTCTGCCACCTTCCGCTTCTTAGCCTTCCATAATAGTTCTAGCAACTATAAACACATATAAGTACTGTTCATTTTTAAGACAGCAAGGAGGACTGTATTGTCATGGGATAAAACATTAAAGATGCATTTAAATCTATATATGTATAGTCAGAGTTATTGCACCAAATAGATTTCCAAATTGTAAAAAGATTTAATAAATGGTCTGATTGTATTTAACACTAATGACTGAAAATAAGATTAGCAGAATTATAAAAAAAAAAAAAGTAAATCTCCACCCAGCAAATCCTCCTTCCCAACAACTACATTTTCTTTCTCTTTAGTTTTGCACCTCCAGTATTAGTGTAGCAGTGCAAAACAAGACAGCTACCATCTTTGAGGAGTCTTCTATTGGAAGCCCAATGCCACAAGAGACTGTGCTCCCTGCTAAAGTCCTGCTGTGGAGAGCAGGGCTCAACTCAGAGCTTCTGACAGTGCTCAAGAAGTGTCTGGACAACTAGTAGATATGCAGTTTAGCTTCTAGGTTGTCCTGTGTGGAGTCAGGACCTGGACTGATCCATGTGGATCCCTCCCGGCTCAGGATGTTCTATGATTATACCATCAGGAACAGCTAATCAAAAATACAGTTATGAAAGTATTCTGTCACGTAGTCCATTCAGGTATTCTGTGTGGCTGTGCAACACAGAACAGCAGGAAAGATGATGCTCTTGCAAAGATAATAAGACAGAGTAAAAGCCTAGGCATAAAACCCATAATGCTTATTTTGAAACATCATTTAAAATGCCATACACTAAGCCACCGGTGCTTATGATCAAAATAGCAATTATAGGCTGGATTTGAGGTGTACCACAAACGTTTCCTAACTTGAACAAACGCATCCAAGTAACAGAATATTCAGAAGCAACGCAAAGGAGATACTTTATGCTATGAACCACGATATACCAGGTCACTGAAATACTTAACATTACAAAACCGTTGTATAAGAGTAATACTAACATTCATGACACAGATATTTTAGCATGAAAAATTCCATAAAAATCAGATTAGAACAGGCCAACAAAAACCTGTTTATAAATAAAACATTTTAATAAGTTAAAAAAAAATGAATAAAAGTCCAGAACATTTTTTTCCTTCTTATCACACTCCTACATTTCCATTCAAACAGCTGACATTGATTTTTCCCATTTGCGCATTTCCCATTGTATCCCATTCCACATAATTCTGCTGGATGGAATCCTGTTTTGTATCATATAACCCAACAGAGAAAAGGTCAGCAATGCGCTAAGACGTGGCAACACAACTCCTCTGTTAATAACTTACTTTTCAGAACATCATTAGAATCTAGACATTTCTAGGTTTAAAATTTATTAGTGTGGTAAGATTACTTTCGGTCAATTTCTTTTCCTTCCCAGCCACAGAAGATTACTTTTTAAAATTTCTGAAGTGTTGCTCACTTATAGATGTTCACTTTCATCACTACCCTATTACAGATGCTATTCTTCAACACAGCAGTAGTCCTGTACATAACAAGATGGAAATGCTTTCCTTTTCATTTACTGCTCCCATTTAGATACTTTACTAAGCATTACTAAAGAAAGTAAAGCTCACAGAGGTGCAGTTTGTAAGTGGGTTTTTATGTGAGATGAGAAACAAATGGACATTAACCCTGCCAAGAAATTGCCAAGCTGAGTTTGCTGCCAGAATATTTCCCAACTCTATAACCAGAAAAATCTGTAATGTTCTTTTCCATGCTCCAAACTCATCTCTGATTGCAACAACCTGCTTTAATGCAGTATAAATCACTTGGAACATCTGTTTGAAAGACCTGACTAAGGCTTAATGACATTGTCTTGTAATTCAGGCTATATATATTACTAATTAAGAGCAGACTGAATTTTAGAGCGAAAACAAACAAGGTAATTCAGGAATTTACATGTTGGTGCACCATACACATAAGATTGATGTACCTTACAAAGTTAGATGACATTCTCTTTATATTCTTAAGAAGTATGTGAATCAAAAAGCACTTGAAAGATGTTACTACTACACTCTGAAGTTCCCTTAAATATGTTCTGCTGCTTACCTTTCCCCTCACCGTGTAAGACCTATAGCTTAGGAGTACCAGAAGGCCCACAGCACAGCTTTTCTCCACTGCCAGCCACACTCCCCTTGTTACCCAAGAAGAGCTACTGCTGGAGTGAAGCAACCTGCATCTCTCTCGGGACCTTCTAAGGGCTGAGCACACTCGATGTCCTGCCTAGGCCAGCCCAACAAGCACAGTCTCAGGGCTGCTGCTTCGGTACCTCCTTGCCCTGCAGAGACTTCAGTATGTGTATAGAGGGCCACGAAGGGGACAAAACACTGCATTAACCTATAAATAGATTTCTGCAGTGATTATTGTACCCAACTCATTTAGTCATTAACCACCTTCACATTTCAAACTCGGACTTTTCCTCAGAAAAAAAAAAAGGAAGAAAATAATTTTACACTCAAAGGTGCAAGCTCCTATTCAGAAAGCAGCTATTCAGGGGCTCCATCATTAGCGTAACGCCTAATCACCTACCACGTGGTAATTTTTGATCAGTGTTATTCAGACTTCTCAGATAGGCAGCAGATCTTCATTCGGCACTGAATGAACAGAAGAGCTACCACATTTTCTACATAGATCATTCAAATGTACAATGAAAAGCAATTCTTTAACAGAATTACCCTATCAGCAATAAAGAGAATAAGCCACAATTCAGGTCACCCGTGATCTTACTACTTGAAATCACCCAAACTCTAATCATTACACTTGGCTTAATCAAACATTAATTATGTCAGGTAAAGATATTTTACACTACAGAAATGAAAACCAGAAAGCTATTTTAAAGCTAGGGTGATAATACTTAAGTCAAACTCTCACTAACAAATCTTCTAAGTAAGCTGTGACTCCAGATTCAGCTAACATTCTTTATCTCCAAAAAGAACACAGCAATTTTGGGGTCATATTAGTGACATTATTTGTCTGGAGAATCAGAATCAAGTTTGCGTAATGAATCTACGTGTTTAGAGACACCAATTAAAAAACTTGTACATGTGTTTTCTTATCATGTATAAAGAACACTGGAAAAGTATATTTAACTCAAACAAACAAAAAAGGAAGTAAAGAAAAAAAGGAATGCCAAGTTCCAGTAAATTTTAAAGAACTCTACAGCTTTCATGTCAACATGCCTAACTTACGAATCTTTCCAAAAAAATTTTTAGCATCTTTCAATCTGTCAATGTTCTGTCATCAATCCACTTACTTCCTAGTTGAAAAGAGCAAACAAAATATACCAACGTGCTCACCACCAATTTCCCTCCACTTTAGGTCACACACACAAAAAGTATTTGCAGCTTTTGGAGACGTTTAGCTCTGAAGGAAAGGTAAGTTATTTTCATAGTGGAAATGATCACCACTTTTATACAATGAGCATAATATTATCCCTGTAAAAGACAACATTCAAAGCATTTTCTAAAGATAAGGAATTTATATATTTAAATAACTTGTGTTCAAAATACTGTACCTAATGACTCTGTGGACAACATTTATTTAGGTAAGTACCTTGCTGCTCTTCTTCCTCTTCTTCACTAGATGAAGCCAAATAAGCTTGAAAGTCCATGTCAAGGAGTTCCTCTTTATTAAAAGTTCGGCTAAGTGACATTACTCGTTCATGGTCTGTCTCATCCCATGTGATATCTACCTTCAAAATAAGAATGCCACTTGTAGAAGCTGAAACACTAAAATTAAACACTGTAAGTCTATTTTTTAGACAACCTTATTTGATACCTTCCACTTAAGAAGCAATGTAAAGCTGTTACTAATGTTCTCCGCCACAATTAGCTACAACAACCGTTTCCTAAAATAAATGTAATTGCAACTTTCTGGAATTTGTTCTACGAGTTTCAAGTTTTAACTATATGAAAGAATCAAGAAGTCTCCTCATGCACTGAAGGGTTCTGTAATAGCAGGTCACACAACATGGGACCTCTGTGAGCCAAATTTCCTTTGTGGCAGCAGACATTGATGTTGAAACCACCACCAGCTCCTCTCCTTTCCTCTTCCAGCAGGAATTCATTCCTGGGATCACGCATGAATTGCAATGGGGACAATGAAAGCGTTTGCGCAACTGTACCCTCAACCGGAAGATGAAACAGATTTGACTGAAAAATGATCCAGCAGAAACTACTTATTTCTCAACTAATCACTTCTCCAACCCAGTTCACTTCACGGCCAGATGAAAGTTTTGGCCGCCACATAAGACAGAGTAGGAATGAATAGCTACAAAGAGGGGAAGCAACTGTTTAAGCCTGGCAGTACCACGAGAAAGGCTCTTGTTGAGCTAATCATAAATATCCATTTTAGGCAAATTAGAAGATTTAACTGTGAATAATAAAGTAATTCCATGTGCAACTTGTAATAGAGATATAATGAGGTCAAAATGTAGTGTAACAAAGAAGTCAAATCTCCTTTAAAATCCAGAACTCAAGCTTATTTATGAGGTTGCAACTTGTGGCTCCAGCTTACATCTTTTAATATATTTGATGCCTTCATTTTGAAATGGTGAAGATAACCAGGAATCTTTCCCCCATTGCTTATATAATTTATAAGCTGACAATAAAACTAAACAAATTGGAAAAACATTACAATAACATCGTAGAGATACCTTTGATGTTCCCATAGCAGCAGATGTGAAGTACTTTGGCTTATATGCAGCTATGTTCACTTCTGAGGCTTCATCTTTTGGCTTATCATCAAATGTAACGTTATCTGGAATAAATCTTAAAGGCAAATAAAACATGTTATTATTCAAATACACTGGGAAATTTCATAGTATAAACAGCCTAAGCCTTTCATGACTATGGTACATCAGCACAAAAGAATTTGCTAAACTAAAAAGTTGGTAAGCCTGAAAATGAAAGAAAAGAAATGGAGAAGTTCTCCCCACATGAAAGACTAACTGTCCAGTTTCTGCATATCTATTCCACAAGGTTTTGATCTATAACACCATCACGTAGGGCAAGTAAACTAAACAACTTTCAGCCTAGAATTAGCAGGGTCAAGAGTGGTTTTTGGGGTGTTTTTGTTTGTTTTAAGAATTATCTTTATGGGAAGCTTAATATTAAAAATTCAAAGGAATAAAGTGAATAAAATAGAATTTGGAAGCAGACAAATAAAAAAATCAAACTATTTTAGGAAAGCCTGATACATATTTAACATTACAATTAGTAGGGAAAAATGTTAAAAAGAGCAAATTCATGTGTAACAACAGAAGTTGGATAAAAAACCCAAAACTTTTGAATACTACATGAGAGATTACTTGGGTTGATTTTTTTTTTTAAATCATTACAAATGTAATCTGATGAACAATACTCAACATTAGGATTTAACAAAGTAGATTAGGAAAAGCATCAGAGAATTTCAAACACCTGTGTCTGTTGTAAAACATTATCTTTCTATGTTTAAAAGCATGAAAAGTTACATGTTCATTTGGTAGAGATCATCTTCTCCAGAAGGATTCAAAGCAAATTAATTAAGCTCCTCTAGAAAATGATTCAAAGCAAAAAACTTATCTTTCACTGACTTCCAAGAGTGCCCATAACACAGGCCCCAGCAGACAAAGCCAGCTTCTGTCAAAACTAATTATGATTTAGTAACTTCTCTTTTGCTCAGACTAGAAGGCTTTTTTTTGTAACAAAAGGAAATACTAACAATAAACTATAATTTAAAATTCTTTCTTTCCCAAACGTGACTTTTGAAACATTAGAGCTTCCAGCTCAATCATATGGGCTGCAATAGTCATCTATTGCAGCTTTTTGACAACAGCAGCAATATTCCTGCCCTGTGGTAAGCAATCCTGAAAAAGAGCCACTTCTGGGCCCCTGGGGAAGATGGGAAAAGCAGCAGTATTATGTTTTGTTTTCTAAATCCTACAACTTCACTTAATTGTACCATAAGGTTGAAGATGCATCCAGAACGTTTTACCTGACTTTTCTGAGAATGATCTCTTTATGCAGAGATCCTCTCAAACTTTTCATAGTCCAGTAAAAATGCTCAAAAAGAAGAAAAAAAAAGAATCAAAAGGAAACCCAGAAACTCACTGGATGTTTAACTGATTTACTTCATATCAAATGATTTAATTTATTCTCTAACCAAAATGAGATATCAAGACAATATTACTCCAAATTATTTTAAATCGGCTTTAATTCTCCCTTCCCTCCCTGACTCAAGATGTAATAAAGTCACCACTGGAGTTACCTCAGGTCTATGAAAGAACAGCTACTTTCAAATTCCAATCCGTCGCATTCCTCATAAATTTTATTGGCTGTTTCAGGAGAATCACATTCTACAACTGCATAGAAGTACTTCAGTCGCTTAAATTGATACTCCCTCAGTTTTTCCCTATAAAGCCTGCAAAAGTAGAAAACACGACAATCAAGTGAGCTGGCTTTAACAACTTTTCATTTGCAAAATATTTTAATTCAACTCATTAAAAATATGTAGCATTCAAACACTCTCCTAATTTTAAAATAAGATCAGCTGTTAAACAGCACGAAGTTCCACCAGCATCTATTCAGTTTTACCCAAGTCAAAAGACTAATTCACACAGTTTTATTAAGTGTACACTTTCTGTACCTGACTCTGCTTCCCACAGGTATTGAAAAAGTTAGAGCAGGGCACCGAACAGCATATTTGTATGCATCTGTTCAGGCCACAGAAAGTAGCATTTAATACTTCCTATCAAGTTGTTTGCAATTACCCTGGCTCCTAACAAGGCTGATGGAAAGGATGTTCATACCTAAGTAAGAGTATTTGTTAAGAACGGAAAAGAAACTGGGAGGCTGTAAGGACAGGACTGCAGATGCTCATGTGAGAAAAAGGCAGTGCAGGAGTGAGTAAGAAAGTGGTGTGGGTGAGGAATCAGGATACCAACCTGGGCAGCACAGGTGGCGGTGGTGTCACAGAAGGTGACAGCAAGAGGAAAAGAAAAGCATAAAAGGGATTGAGAAGCGGATGAATTGGCAGAGGGATGCAGGAGTGTGACCACAGAGCTGAGGTTGTGTCCTGTGAATTTAAAGGGTACATACACAGGTATCACTGAGGTATCTCTGGGACATCTGGATTTTTGTGTGTTGTATTCCAGATGCTCTAGAGCCCACCGAACAGTAAATCTAATGCTTCAGGATGCACCGTGACACACACAGTGAAGCTGACTTCAGGATGTGCTGTAAGATCATCATACACTTCCCTGATGCACTATAGACTTTCTTCAGAGGAATCTACACTTATTTTAGAAGCATACAGATTTTCTAAATATGTCAGTCCAGCAGGATGTATTATACAAAAGCAGCCCCAGTCAGCCTGCCAAACATCTGGAAATTCTGGAAAAATATAACAGCAAAACCTCTCAAGTTCCATACAGACAACACTTTCAAGCAGAACAAGAGGAAAAATTAAAAAAGAAAAAAAAAAAGACATGCCTGAAGAAGCCTGGACAATGGTAGGCCTGATGAGCTCAGCCTGGTAAGCCAGGACTGCTCCTGGTGGCATTCAAGAAATCTCAATCTGGGAATTCCTGGCCTAATTTAAGGTCCCTGTTGGTTACGCAGATAAAAATTTTGACAGTAAGCAACAAAGGAAGTTTGCTGCAAGGATGGCAGTTTGTAGAGGAGAAATGCCATGTTAAGCTCTCCAGGCATTTGTTCCATTTATTATTCCAATGAGCTACATAATAAAAATTTGGAGCTCCATTATCAGCACACAAATTTTCTCAAGTTTCATTATAATGCATTTATTCAATGCACTGACAATGAACCAGGGTCAGCTGTAAAACATCCCTTGAAAAAGCTACAAAATTAAGGTGCCCACAGGAGCCTTCCACACACAAAATTCTGGAAACAGAAGTTGATCAGGACTTTCACTGAGAATTAGATGTATTATATCTCTCATTTGAAGATAAATTTAATACCCATCATTCTCTGTGGTATTCTCTGGAAGATCAAATAGTTCCACAGGTCCTTTTTGTTCTTCCTCTTTCAACCTCTCTTTTCCAAACTCCGAAGGATATATCTACAAATACAAGAACACAAAAGTAAATTTTTAATTGTACCAACTAAGAAAAAATATCTCACCAAGCCTTTTAGACTTTATTTTTTTCTCTAAGACCAGTAAAGCAATCAATTCCATACACTTTAATACCGTCTTAATTTTAATTTACAGAAAAGACAGTAAAATAAACAAACTGCCTGTTAGGAATGAGAATATTTTGAGACAGATGAACAACAGGAACCCTGACTTTGTTAATTTCACTGTGGCCCTTTTCAGAAAGGGGTTTTTGACTAACCTTTCTCAGAAACTTGGAGGCAGACACTAAAAATGGAAAAATATACCTTAAGTGATTAGAATTTAACTAGTTTATTAATAAACTCAAAAGTGGTAAAAAAAGAAGTGTTGTGCAATGATAAAAGGGGTTGGGAAGCATTTAGAAATAGCCAGGTTTAAGGTTGGGTTGTCTACCATAAAGACCACTGAAGATTAAACTAGCCAAGGAAATGTACGGTCTCCCTACTAGCACTTGGAGTCAACCTCATAAAAATTAGAAGTTAACATCCTCAGGATCTAAATCCACCACATACCTGCCCTTTGCTGAAAAGCAGCAGGTGTTTATTTCTAGCACAGCAAGTTAAATTCCAACACAGTTTCACATTTATCATGTTAATATCTCTTTTGTTTTTTCTATAGAAATGAGTTACTTTGTTCAGATTTGTAGTCTTTTTGGTTTGGGAGGGGGTTTTTGGTTGTTGTTTTTGTTGGTGTTTTTTTTTTTCCCCTGTAAAAGCCAGTACTCCTTGTAGAAATCAGGTCTTACCTTAACAGAAAATACTGTTCCTCCTTTGGGTGTGAAAGAATTAAATAGAGCCAGCAAATCCTTAGCCTTCAACCTATCCCAATCCATATTACAAACTGCCAATCTGCTTGTAATCTGAACAGAGAGGGGGAAAAAAAAAAAAGGACATAAAGTTCATAAATTTAATCCTGAGTGCTGTGGGGAATACACAATTCTCTTGCAACCAGCCTTGGTAAAATCAAAGTCATCAACAAACTGTTGAAAAAATAAAAGAAGCATTTTCCTCAAAACTTTTTATCATCTCCGGTGATTGCTGCTTCTGACCTTAAGTGATACAAAGGACATAAATAGTGAAGCACCACAAAACTAACTGCACCAATCACAGATCTAGGACTGCAGTTACACCATCAGCACGTATGATTTTGTTATCATCACATGGTTAGTCACAATAGCAACTGGTATCACAGCATTGTAACAGCACTACAGTACTGTGATTTTTTATACACTTAATTGTGTATAATCACTGTCTAATGAATTCTTAATTCCTTAAAGTATAAGTTAAAAAAATTAGATTAAAAGAAGTGAAAAAATCAGTAGTGAACAAAAGCAATGCTATTTAAATTCTGCTTGTTCTTTCACTTACAGATAGCTTACCCAGCTATCTATAGCTAAGTCTCTACTTGGAGGGAAAGGGAGATACCACTGAAAACTGCAAGTCTCTCAGCCAGTTTCATTATCACCTGCATTCTGTAATCAAAAGGCTGAAAAAGCTTTATAAAAATACTTTCAAAAAAACAACTCATGGGTGAAGGCCTATAACGAATTCATAGCAGTGTATATTTCTGAGTTTGTCATGTAGCAACTTCTCACATGCAGAATTATTGTTACCTCGTCTCCACGAGGGGCATCTTTATCTAGCTCGCGCCATGAATGCTCTATCTCTGGCTCCTTTGGAAATAGATCATTGAAATCCTCATCATCATCTGAGCTCGTTTCAATGTTCCCTATGCCTCTGGCTAGATCAGGCCCACTATCGCTGTCTTCATCATCTTCTGAGTCACTGTCGTCTTCGCCTGTTTCGCCATCTTCTTCTAACTTGTCATCCTCGCCTGTTTCCCCGTCATCTTCTGGCTCCTCTTCTTCCGATTCTGCATACTCAGAATCATCATTTGCAGAAATTTCTTCCTCTGATTGGCTTTTACTGATGTCACGTCGACCACAGGTGTCTGGGCACACCGTCACTGAAAGATAAACATGAGGTATCTATTTTTATGTTGCAATTACGTATGATCCTTTAAAAATATGCAAAAACCCTCTGATTTACAGAACCTCTGGAATGAATAATGATGCAGGAACAAATTACATGAGGGAAGTGCAAACAATATAAATCACCAGTACTGGCTTGTGTAATCTATTGCTCTTTAGGCCCACAATTGTATTACCAATCTCAAACTCTGAGAACACATTATTCAGTTACTCTATTTATATGTACAGAACCAATACGTAGAAATTTGATTTCAGTAATGTAGGCTATAGGCATGCACAAGCAATATAAAGAATTTTTTTCTTCAAGTCACCTGTTCTCTCTAATGCCCTCATAGTAATGGCTTGATGCTGCCACCCTTACACTTTCAGTCAACAAATGTTGAAGCCTTCATGGTATCAGACCTTATATTTGATATTCAGTTTGATAAATAATGTATATGCTACTACACATTCTGCTTTTCTAGCCACCATACCAACAACAATTTCAACTCCAACAATTAACAGGACATGGATGTTCACAACCTTACTGAAGAATCAGCAATGATTCTGCAAAGAGCCAACCAACCCCAATTCTTCAGCAACACTGAATCCGAGTCAGTCAGCTACTCTATGACTGATCTTGCAAAAGTTTCCCATGAATTAAACAAAAACAGCAACATCCAAGTAAACATAACAAACTCTAGTTGTTACTTCAACAACTAACCTGATTCTTTTATTTTTTCTCCTACGGAACCATCCCTCCTGGGAGCTTTTACTGATTTAGTACCACTTG
>JAHREE010000280.1:11455559-11495325 GCA_033628505.1 Tringa tobata
AGAATGCGATTAGTCTTTTTTAAAGTGTCTATATTTGCAATTATTGTCACTTGCATTAAGTTGTTTTGCACCTTGTCCAGCTCCGTGGAATACACCCAACTCTATATTGCTGATTATATTTAACTTTTTTCTCACAAGGCAAAAAGGCATAATTATTTTTAAAACAAAGTGTGAAAATCCCTGTTCTGGTAGATTTTACTCAACAGTGCGGTATAAATTGACCACAGGAGAATGAAGTTTGTGACAGAAGATAAGTGTAACTTGAAAAAGGTTACTGCAGCTGTACTAGATGAACGTGTGTGATAACCATGAAGACTTGCCCCTTTGACCAAGAACTAGAATAGCAAAGACAAGAGAAGGAAACTAAGGAAAGAAAGATGGCTCACAACTTGTATATCGAAGCTCCCGTTCAAAACTAATGACAAAGACTTAAAGGTATTACCAACTCAAGATTAAAAAAAAAAAATAGTGAAAACTCATATTTAATATAAATTTTTAACCTTATTTAATAATTTAGATTTCCATAGGTATTTTTCCATTTTCATGCCCTGCCTTCCCCTTTATATACTGTAGACAACTCTCTGCTAGTTTTTCATTTTCAAGCTGTGTTGCTTAGAGATAATCATAAATCATAATGGTGTGTATGTTTCTTTTCATTTACTAAATGAAAGAGTGCGCATCATTTCTGGATTGAATGATAAGTTTGGTTGCCACAAATGCTTTGGGTTAAGACCTTGACATTCATTCCCTCTCCACAGGCATTTATGTCAGGAAAACTCAATTGTTTGAGCACTCATGGAAAGTAAATGCAAGAAGTGCCCCAGTATGACTAAAGTAAATTTGCTGAAAAATGTAAGTCTGTAGATGTTTTTTCAGTACTTTCTGCAACAGCCAGAACTAAAAACAAACTAGAAATTTCTGAACTGGTAATGCAACTGTGATCTGTGTTGTGGGGTTTTGGTTTTGTTTTTTTTTTTTTTTAACTGGAACATGTTCAGATGTAGAAATAAGCCTTGTAGCTCAGCTTTTTTTATTACCTCTGCAGAAATTAGTTGCACAGTTGCATGTAAAATCTGATATTAGGTCACACACGAGCCTGGCTGGAGCAGGTCTGGGACTTTGACCTCCAGATTACTGAGTTATCGCAGTCTATGTTTGCCTTTGCTGGATAAATTTCTTTCTGTTTTATAAAGCCGGTGATTGTTCCCATGTGCTACTCTGAAAGGGAGTAAAGGGTTTAGCTGCAAGCAGTGAAGCTGGCATTTATGGCCAGTATATAAACAATGCCATTGTTCTAAGCGGTCTTAGATAGTTGTAGGGCTGGAAGTTCCAGTTGAAGGCAGCAGGCTCCTGATGAGTGGTGTCTCTGGAAAGGAGGAAAAGGAGGCACAAAGAACTGGAACAATTAATCTTACTCATAGTTTCTTGTTTGCCCCTTGTTGTACAGGCTCTGAAGTGCAAAGCTTACCAAGTGACTTGAAAGTTTCTGCTTTTTTTTTTTTTTTTCCCAAATAGAACGAAAGCTGTCCAGAACAGCATATTTGTTATATATTCTGTTTGAAAGTAGAGGGGCTTCTGAGGCCAAAGCCTTTGTTTTGGGACGTGACTCAAGGTAACATTTTTGCTTCCTCTTCTTGTTACCAAAAATAAAAAGTATTATTAAGCTAATAGTGCTTGCAGCTATGCCAGAGAAACTGTATTGCTTTCATGGGATTACACATGCGTAACTACTTAAAACTCAGGGGAAAAAAACTGAAAGTGGATGGACTCCTACTGAATTTATCATAATTACATTAGCTTCATAAGGCTAACTGGAATGAGGAGTCAGAAAATTCCATTTCCTCATTGAATGGTAGAGCTAGAATACTATACATATGTCCAGAACAACTCTGGATTCAGATTTTCTGGGTTTACAGTTCTGTTTTAAAATGACTGCTTTGCCCTTGCAAATAGGTCTTGGAACTGGACTAATATAAAAGTTGGAGGGGATGGATGGTTGAGACACGCTAAAGACAGGTCCATTTTCCCCGTGTTCCCTAGAGGAAGGCAGCTGTGCTAGACTTGACTTAGTTGATGGCACAGAGGTTACCCTGAAACCATCCGATCTCCTTTTGGTTCAATTATTTGATACTGACTCTACAGTGATTACCTTGTTTCTTGGGGAAACAGAATTGTTGAAGGGAGAGGATAGTCCATGCAGCATCAGAGAACCAAAGAGCCAAAAGACTTGGACACGACTGACTTTTTTATGACACGTATTTCAGTGTGTACCTGTCCTTTGTAGCCGCTTTATCCTCCCTTTTTCATTTTCCCTCATATGCAAGACTGCTTCGCCCAGCCTTTTAAATCATAATAATAAATCAGCTTTAAAATTTCAAATTATCAATTACTGGGTTTGTCCTTGTTAATTTTATGTGTGTTCAGCCTTACCATGATCTCATGTTATTCCTGGAAGGGCCTAAACCAAGTTCATTGATGCACACCAAACTGAACGTGGATTGAGTGCTGCTGTGATAAACTGTAATATAATTGGTTCTGCAAATGTAGGAGTGATAATTGTTGATTTCAAATGTAGAAAGCATTTCTGAGAAAAAAGTTTTAATCTTTTTTTCCTGCAGAACCTCCTAAAGTTTTCTTCCTTTTACCTGGCGTTAAAATGAAGATACGTGAAGAATTACACTTTCTATGACAGGAATCCTATGATTTATGATCAATAGAAGTGAGACGACAAAGAAGAAGTCTCAAACTAAAACCTATAGAGGTTATTCCAAAGAGAAGAATAGTATTAGATAAAGGTGTCAAGGTACAGGCAGAACTCAATGAAAAAGACTAAGAAACAGGGCATTTGGAGTGCAGAACTCAGATGGCACCATAGGTTAAACTGAAGCCTGAGATGTCAGTTTAGGTAAGAGTCAGAGAGCTCTGCAGCTGAGAATGAAAAGCCTGAATGTGATGTGAAAGATAAAGGAAAGCCAAAACCAGGTGCCAAGGGCAGGGGGCGGTTAGCAGCTCTATTCCCAATAAACCAAAGAACACAGGGTGACAAGCAGGAAAAAGGGTAATGTCAAAAGTATCTACTACGGTTTCAGTATCAGAGAGAGAGGAAAACAAATTTAGAGAACAATGTGAAAGGAAAGCAGATGGGATTTAGCAGTAGCTTAGCTGAAGGAGAAATAGGTTTGAGCGTTCCGATGGTGGAAGAAAAGAAAAAGTTTGACAGAAAGAGATCTAACAAACTTGAAACACTTTTTTTTTTTTTTTTTTTTTTTTTTTGTTAGTTAGCTGGAGGTGACAAGGCACACCTTCCATTCTACTCCTAAAAATGGGAGCTGGGAGTACAGCCAGCAGAGATTTAGGTCACTCAAAGGCAACAATGACTTTTGGAAGTACTGGGGCTAGGTGATGTCATTTAGGTGAAAGAGACAAAATGCACCCAAAGACCTCCCCTGCAGGCTCCAGGAAAAGGAAATTTGTCTTTTATCAGCTTATTCAATGAGATTAGGTTGTAGGAAGAGGAGTTATTACTTCTCCTTTCCTCTTTGACATTATGGAGATTGATAGGTGCAATCATCCAAAAGATTAAAAAAATATTATGAAGATAAGATTTGGACTTTGTCAGTGTCTTCCTGGTTGCTTGCATAAGTCAAATTTCGGTGAAGGAAAGGGAAAATTATGCTGTAGATTCAAAAGGTTTAAAACTAGTGGAGCAACAGTAATAACTTTGCTATACAAAACACTGACTTTTGGAGAGAGGTTCACTGGGATAGGCTGGGTAGTAAACATGAGAGACTGAAAATGAGAGAAGAGGCAGTGTGGAAAGTGGGGTAGGCTGATTCTGCTGTACCTGAAAGTCAGGGTAAGCTCGGAATTGCTCAGCACTGTGAACCAAGTTGAGCTCTAGTGCCCAAGAGGTGAGGGGAAAATAAATTTCTTCTCCTAAAGAGGATGAAAAGTGACTCCTGTGGCTGCTTCTGCCTGCCTGAGAGTGACTGCAGCAAGAAGTCAGAGACAGTGCCATGGCAACTGCTATGAGACCTAGCAAGTCTGGCTCTTTTTGCCTTCCTATGTTGTGCTTTTTCCATCCCATTGGTCTGAAAGGTTATTTTCTTTTCTGCCTCTCCCTCTCGCCCGCCCACCCTGGTAATTGCATGCCTTGCTAATAAGTGAATAAAAGTGAGCAAAGATGTCATACCAATTGCTAGACAAAGGTAAGAACACACACAGGGATGAAACTTGAGAAGTCGTCAAAGGCAAAATTGCCTGTTTTTAATGGGCAGGTGAGAAGGCATGTTTCTGGTTTTGGAGTAAATACTTTACTACCTAGAAAGAAATGTTAAGTCCAGCAGTAGGAGTTATTATTATGGATTGATTTAAAGATACAGGTGAGGAAGTACTTAATCTGCTTCATGTTGGCAACTTCATACAATACAGTCCATTACTTTTTGAAGGCTCCAGTGGAGTCCTGTTTGCTTGAAAATTTTTTGTGTTGATTGGTAATGTTTTTTGTGCCTAGGGGCTTGATATCCATCGTTGTGCCATCACCTCACAGGGGCCTTATTCTTAATACCAAAGAAGCCTGAATGACTTCAGTAAAGGACCCAAAAAACACTTAATCCTGATGTAAGAGCTCAAATGCCAGAGAACACGCTGCAGACCTTATTTGCAATGGTTAATTATTTCACTTTTTACAAAGATAAGCCTTATCTTTAGCCTTAAATCTTGACCTTCCAGCTGCTGAATTATGAATTGCTATATTAGGCTGTAGCCCTTCGGAGTCAAAAGTTATCCAAGAGTGGATGGTGATCAAATTATATTTTAACACACTTGGATGAAGAATCAAGTAAGTGTTTTTAGAACAGCTTATTCTTGAAATACTATTTGATTGAACGAAGTACTACATATTTAACAAGGAACATCTTTTTACCTGTTTCCCTCAATTTTTATGCTTAATTTCCTTCAATTTTTTGAGAAAAAGATGACTTTTTTTTCTGAAAAAGATTAATTTATCTAAAGACAACTTTTTTATTTCACATCTTTACTTATTGTATATATACAGACTATAGATGGCAGATAAGTTTGGTGCAAAGGATGTCCATGTATGATGATTATGTAAATGAGTAGTATGGTTGTACAGCCTGAGGATGTGAAAACCTACCTGTCCATCATTTTTAATATGCTTAAGGCTTTATACTACATCTTATTTTGTGAACTGATGCAAGATTAAATCCTTTGATGAGAGAATAACTGCAGTTTGCAGTACCAAACCAAATGTGGATTGATTTCACCAAATTGGGAAAGAAAATATGCAGTACAGAAGTTGTTAGAGCAGCTTTGCAGTTCAAAAGCACATTTGGCAAAGCTGGACAGAAACCTATCAGTAGAACTAAGTGAGATTTTACATTTCTGCAACACATCCGAGCAATCAGCCAAAACTTAGTGGTTTAATATGCATAATGTATCCTATGGTTTAATGAGATCTTGAGCTATTGGCTCTAAAGCTGGTTAGTACCCTGGTGAATAGCCCTTCAAACTTAAGGCATACCATGAGAATTTGCTTCCTCTTTCAAGAAATTCTTCAGCTCCTTGGATAGAATTTATTATTTCTCTAAATATAAGCAGCTGCCAAAGCTCACTACTTATTATAGTACCCTTTTCTGCTATATTTAATTCTTTCATTAAGTGGATTATATGATTTCCTCTTTTAATTAAGTGCAGATCAAATATACTGAAATATTAGATTAAAAACATAAGAAATGACACCTTTTCAGCTGCAGTTCTGAACTACTTAGAGACAGAAGCGCTACTTTAATGTTGATGTTTTTTTTCCAGAAACATCTGGTCAAAATAAAAAGTACATCTTACCCATATGGATGTGATAGTAAAGTCAAAAGTATGACAGATGAAATGTGCTCTGTTCTTTTCCACTTGAATTCCATTTAAAGAGAATTCTTTCTTTGTCTATTTTATTATTTCAGTAGTAATGACTTCCTTCAGAGATTTCTGTTGGATATGGGTTATCCAGCAAACTTAAATATTAGTAGAGCTCAAGGAAAGAAAAAAAAATGTAAATATAGTAGGTTTTATGTATGAATTCGTTAAGTATAACAAATATATACGTATAACATTTCTACTTCCAGTAGCTACATAGGGACAAATCAATCTATGAGAATTACTTATAAAAATTCTCTTGCAGGCTTTAAAATTTGATCAAGGCAACCATTGAGGACCCAAACCTCTCTTCATATGCACTTCTGGAGTTCCAGACCTAAATTCAACCCATTTAACATCAGTCACGTAACTAAGGTTCTTTAGTTAAGACTCTCTGGAAATAAGAGAGGGATTAGTTGTTCTGGAGATTTGATCCTCATCTAAAACTTGTGTCACCCTTGAAAGCACCTCTGTCCCTTTATTGACCATAAGGCAGTGCGAGGTGGCCATGCTCCTGATCGGGGTGCCCCTGTTAATGCCTGGAGTTGGGGGATACAAGCAAAGTGCTGAGCTCAGTGTAACCAAACTGCTCAGTGTAATTGGTCCTCCATCTTTGGAGTTAAGCAGTAGGCAAATACACAGCACATCTCTGAGTTTAGTTCAGGTATGATTTAAGTATAAACTAAGTGTATGTTGCTAATTATCTCAATCTGTATCCTAGATAGATTTCTTTGGATAATACTTTCAATAATTCTAATTTATTCGGCTTCAAGCTGAGTCACTAATTACATGACTTGTAACAGCTAAATTCTGTTTCCCAGCTCTAAGGGTAAGGAGAGGTGAGAAGAATGCTAGTGTACTACTGCACACGTAAGAAAACAATTCCCATTATGCCTGCATGCTGTCTCTGTTCTGCTCAACTCTGCCCTTTACTCTTTTGTACCTTTTTCCATCCTACATGGCTGTGATGTAGTGGCAATCAGCCCATTCTGTCACCAGTGCTTGAGTCAAGCTACTGCATTTTCTCAAAAAGAACAAAGAGCAGGCATCATACTACTCTTATTTACCTGCATTAGACCTAGCCATTATTAAGTCCTTAATTATGGCAATTTATCAAATTATCCTTAAAATAATATGTACCTTTTCCCAAATGCTGTATTATTAGCATGCCCTATTTTGGCTGTCTTTATTAAATAGTAGAAAGGTTTCTTTAAAATACAACAGTCTTCCTACCCGCCCCCCAAAAGCTGAAACAAGCTTGACATATTGTACATTTTCACTTTGTTTTATATGGATTAAAAAGTACTAAAATGCACAAAAATGGATTGCCCTGAATTAGGTGCTTAATCTCTAATGTCTTGCAAAAAGTGATTATTGCACATGCAGTCCCATTCAATAGAGATTCATGAAAACAACATAGCTATAGTTTAGTGTGGGAGGTGGAAAATGCCTGAATTTGAGGTCATATGAGAACAGTTACATATTTCAGCTGAAAAGACTTCTCTCTGAAGAACAAGGTCAGGTTAACTCTACTAGAACCATACAAACCAGCAATCTGAAATGCTTGTTGCAGTGAATTGGTATATATGGAAGATGCACCACTTTTTGTGAAAACATGCATTAGTGTTCATAAGTATTGCCACTTAAAATACATTTCCTGCTCTGCCCAGCTGATGATAATATCTCTGAAAGTGCTCAGCAAAGTATAAAGTATAATCGATATATATATTTGTGTATATGATTTATATTTATGTCTTTTTGAGAGGGTAAGCCTTAGGCATAAGAAAGTACTTGCATCTTTGTTATTTTGCAAAGCCTTGAGGACTGTGCTGACCTAGTAAGTCAGAAGTTGTTCCATCTTCTCTTCTGACAGCAGGAATAGAAAGAGAAGAGACTCACTTTGTGATTTAATTGCTTTTCCTACAGCACTGAAGTGAGGAAGAACTTTCTCCTAGTTTTGTTCTGTCTGGCAGCCTCAGTCCCCCTTTAGTTGGAGACCTAGAAGCTACTGGGATTCCAGATTTGCAGGTCGTTATCTTTTTGTCATATTTCTGGGTTTTACAACTATTGCAATATTAGCAATTCTTAGGCTCTAGATTGTCTAGAGTCTTCTTATTCTTGGCACAGTGAAAACCTAGCTTCCACCACAAGAACTCTTAAAATGCAATCTGCTCTGCTCTCCTGTGAGCTTTTCAATTCTGTAGGCTGTGTCTGTGTCAGCAAATAGTGTGGAGCAGGGGATATGGATCTGCAGAAACAAACAGGTGGCGTTGCAGGCTCAGTGTACTCACTATATGTGTTTTGAACATCTGACTAATTGAGATCTCATTCTGTGAATTAAATGCCCATTAATTGTTTGAAATGCACTTCCAACTTAGTTTCATCTGAAACCAGTCTAGTTACTGCACACCAAAAATGGTCCACGATGTGAACCAAAGCAGATAAGTGGGGACAGTCGGGAGATTTACTTTGAAAGTGCATTCTTAAGCAAAATTAATGCACCCATGACTTTTTCTGTGAGAGATGCTGTTGTAGTAGTGCAAACACATTTATCTGTGCCCAAGAAGTTCATATCCTGAGTGCCTAATGAGTCCGTGTATCTGGATGACATCCAGTTGAAGACAATGGCTTAATACCTTGCAGTGATTCCTTGGTTTCTGTTATCTTCTGTGCCCGAAACAGGTCCTAACGACTAATAACATAAAAATCAAAGGTTCAGTTACTGTCTTCAGCAAAACTCGGGAAACGCTGTTAGAGCAGAGGGCTAAACCACATCTGCATAAATACCTGAATCAGTGTTTACTTTTGTGCTGCTCCTTTTTTGACCCACACCCCAGAATACTTTTAACAAAATATTTGAGTGTCCCCCTCTGTTACCCAATACATAGCTTAGTAGTTAAAGGCTCAACCTTAACTAGTGTATCTTCAATCTTTTTAACATAACAGCAGTTGTTTGTAAACTGTAAGACCTGAAGTTGAGATGAAATAGCAGTATATAGTAAAACAAAGGTATAAGAACAGCCAGCTCATGTTAAATATAATGAAACTGCATAAACTTGTCAGGTAACAAGAATAAACATGCACAAGAAAATATTTCCAATGCTCTTTATTTCTCCTGGTAATTATAGGATGCTTCAGAAAAGCAAGAACAGTGTCTTCGTGTAAGATTATTTCTTACTGATGGCAAAGTTCCTGGACAAGTCAGCACAGAGTGGGTTGTTATGGGGGAACGGGGGAAGATAGGTAAATAGGATTCATAAGATAAGTAAATAGGTTGGTTTGTTAAGAAATAATGCCTTGGCTCTACTATTATTGTTGTAGCATGATTCAGGAGAACTGACCTGCCTCCTGGTCCTGTGTGCCCAAGTATGTTGGCTCAATGTGAAAAGCTACCCAAAAGCCTCTAACAAATCATCACACTGTTTGTTTTGCTAATGGCACAACAGAAGCTGGATCTAAAAATGCGAGAAGCAGACAGAGCCTCCACTCTTTTGCTCCCTATGAGGCAAAAGTTAAGAACTAGAAGTTTGAAAAACAGTCAGTGGCAGGGCTTACATTCAAATTCTCAACAGTTTGCCCTTCATGTGGCTGCAGATACAAAGCCAAGAAGAAATAAGAAATAATGATCATATCTACCAAAATGTAGGGTATTTCTTTGAGCTCTGTATTTACTGTTGCTCCACTAATGGAACTAGTTCAGGACTGTTGGTTTGCAAAATAAGATACTTTCCTTTTACCATCACTCATGTAAACTTGACATTCTACTGATGTTACATTAAGGATAAAATTATCTTAGAAGAAAACAGAATAATATTTGAAAACTTGGGTTGATTTTATTAACTTCAAATGGTAAAATACGGTTTCAGCCTTTATAAGAACAGTTTCTTATGAAGCTTACTGAAATTGTTTCTAAAGTTAAAATATATGACAAGGTACAACATGGCTACATGTTTTTGTAAAGTACAGTATAATCTTGAGATTAGGGAAAATTCTAGTTAATACTTCAGTGTCAGGGTCAACATTGCTCGTATCTCTCCCCACCTGTCACTTGTAGAATGGAACTCCTCACCAGTTCCCACAGGAAGCTTAGTCAGATCTGTTAAATAAATCACAATACTATGGTTTTAAATTGTATGATGAAATCATACACCTACTCTTGCAGCTAATGTAGGGCACAGTCATTTGTAAAGAAAAAAGTATTTGGGGAACTCGTAACTCAAAAGGCTGAGCAGATTTTGCTTATAATGTCAGTGAAGCAGTACGGGTCTCATGAGCTATGGCTCTGCTGGCTGAGCTTGATTTCTATGAAATCTTAAACATAGTTCTCTCATGCTTTGCAAGACTAAATAGGATGTAGGTATAATCAAATGTGAAGCCATTAAAGCTGCAAAGTTCTACAGTCAGATTCATTTATTGGCTTAAAGCACTAGTGCACAGTTGAAATTTGAGATGCAGGTCTACAGTGGCACAAAATGCATCAAACTTTGTCTGGTGGAAGCTCTGCTACTTTTTTTTCTTAGAATACGTCAGCTACTCAAACCAGAAACATTTCTCAGGGAGGAGTATACTTTTTTGGTTTACTAAAGATTTCGTAGGCAGGAAGAAGTATACCCATTTGATCTAGTAAAGATTTTCTAGGAACGCTTTGGAAATTCTGATGAAGAATGGGAAAAGAATTAATAGGTTAGTAGTGAAATCCAGTTCCTCCTGTGTAAGTTTTCTTCATTAAAAACCAAACCAAACAAACAAAAAAATCCAACCGCAAAACCTCAGGTTTTGGATCTACTCTAGAATAAAAATGTTTCTGAGACCTCAAAAACATTGCCATTATTTCCTGTGTAGGCAACCTTGAACCAGATGTAGTCCAGTAAGCTGGTGGCAACAGCTCAGAAATGGATGTAATCACATAATCATACGGGCTGGGAACTCACAGATCAAGCCTGTAATGGAAACTGGTATGGAATCCGGGGTATGTCATTTTTGCTATGTATTCCAAGTTTTTCGTTAGCTACCATCTGGAATTAAAAACGTTAATGATGATGATTATGAGATGAGAAGGATAAAAATCTCCAACAGCTCCAGCAGATATTCTAGCAAACCTCCTTCCATGTATCCAAGGAAATAGTATTGCGTAAAATATTCTTGTAGATAAATTTTTTTTTTTTTTAACTTTGATTTAATTGATTTTCATTTTATGTATGTAATGTATTTTTGTAGGGAAGAAACCGTTCTTCAGAACCTTTAAAATGGATGAAGGGGAAAGATGAGTGCATAATTCATGTACCCTTTGCAGCCCACCTTCCCACACAAGAGGGAAGGTTCAGAGGGGAAAAAAAACCCCAAAACACTTGTACAGTTTAAAAGATGATGTTAAATGAGGAAGAAATAGAAATGAGAAAGAGAACTTCCACAGTTTGAACTCTGAAATCTTAGTTAAGTATAAAGAAAAAGTATGCTGAAGCACTTGAGAGACATTTCACCAAGGCCATACGAACTTCATAATTGAGAGTGACAATATCTAAATATGACTGCAACATGGCATACTGTTTTTTTCAACTGCTATCCTAACAATTTTTATTGTACAATTGCAGCTTAAACTGCTACCTAGTACAGAACTCCTTGTTGGTCATGACATCTCGTTTATTTTTAATCTTGTCTACTGTAGAACTACAGGAAACGTCTCAAAGGAATTACAGGAAAAGA
This sequence comes from Tringa tobata, assembly GCA_033628505.1. Classification (NCBI taxonomy): domain Eukaryota; kingdom Metazoa; phylum Chordata; class Aves; order Charadriiformes; family Scolopacidae; genus Tringa; species Tringa tobata. The sequence goes on from JAHREE010000280.1 coordinate 11,467,191, forward strand.
AATGTATTTTTCAGGTTCTCTGCAGGAGACAGGAGCAGGCTGCCAGGCAGAAGTTTCAAAAGAAGTCTTGCTATGTGAGAAGCTATGGGAGTGCGGAGCACCTGAGGAACAGAGAATTCCCATTATACAAACCTCCTAGTTCCTGGCTGAACAAGACAGATTTCTTGTAGGAACTGAAGTTACAAGCTGATACAAATCCCTAATATGTGTGACAAAGAAGTGTCACAGCAAAGAGGGGAAAAAAAACATCCAGTGTCAGAGCTTTGACAGGACGAACCCAAGAGGGGCTGCTGCCTCTTGGGTTGTCTGTGGGGTGTGTTGAATGAAATGTAGGTGAGTGAAATTGTTTTACTAAAAAAACCTGGCGCACAGAAGATGGAATGAGCAGGTCTGACTTGCAGGGACAAGGGAAGGAGGCAAAGGGTGCTGGGCCAACAGGTGCCTTTTCTTTTTTTCACCTGATGCCATCCAAGACCGTTTGCATCAGCTTCTCTGAAGTGGGATGCAGTCATGGGGTTGGTGCTAAATTGTGCCAGGTGTGGTATCCCACTCCCTTGAAATGCAAACTCCATGGGGAAGAGCAAACAGAACTGCAAGAGTATGTGGTGGATTTAGTTCAGCCCCAAATACTAGTTTTTTCTGTCTCAAGAAGGAAGGAAAAATGGCAAAATGAGTGGAGGGAGTGCCCTCGCTTTGGAAAGAAATTCTTGCTCAATCCAGGAGTGGGCAAAGTTGATACAAATCTTGATTTGATTAGCATGTATATGAGTCATTTACAGTCATTTATCTTTTGATGGTGGTTTGTTTTTTTTTCCCTAGCGCTTTTGTCCTAAACTTGTTATTTTGCTCTGGAAAAGTGAGGCAGTGATCAGCTGCTTTTCAGTTATCCTCTGAGGGTAGAGTTCTGCAGGTGCTGAATTGCAGTCAGAACAGTGGAGAGCGATCACTATGATACACAAGGAGTCTTCGGGTCAATACCCTGCTGATGAAGAGAAGGAACAGATTCTGATCAGAGAAAGATAACTGCTTCTGCTTGAAAGTTAAACAGGTGCCCTTGAGGGGAGACCACACAGGGATCACAGGTTCAATCAGCTCCAGAGATGTGGTAATCACTAGATGGGTCATTTACCTAAGTAGTCTAGAGGTAGCAATAACTATTCATTACTGCAGAGCTATCAAAATGACAGTTCTCTCTTTTCCTTCTTTTCATGGGCTTCCTTCCTTGAGCATATAGAGAGCAAACCAGGAAACTCATTATGTTAAATAGCTCTTAAATAAGGTGGAACAATGAGCTTGGTTATAAGTAGTTTTTATAAATGATACTGAAGAAGGAAAAAAAAATCCACAGAGGACAGTCTACAGCTATTAACACAAATGATTTCCAGCCATGTATTTGGAAAGTTCTTAGTCCAAATTAACCAAACTTCCTACATTTGAAGGAGTAATATCACAAGAGATCGATAGTCTTTCCTTTTGAGCACAGGAGTAAAAGAAGAAGAAAAAGGGGCATTCAGATCAGTGTTATCTGATGAAGGGTAGACTCATGCCAAAGCATCTGGAAGTTCAAACTGTCTGAGACAACACCTGGCACAACAGTCAAAACAAGTTATTCAAAGGTGTGTGGTTAAAGAAGTTAGAGAGGCCACACAGTTGATGCCCATTAAAGAGAGAGCTGTTCCTGTGTTGATAAGACTAATCTGTTTGCTCAGACATTCAGCTGGAACGCAGAAGACTTGTATTCGGTTTAAGGTTTCATAAAGACAGCCAATGCTCCCTGAACAGTTAGTTATTTGACCTCTTCTGTGGTTCCTATATGAGAAATTGGTGTAATAGTTCTCTTGCTCATGGTCATGTGCTGGTAACCAACAGAAAACATCGCTGCTAAGGTGCTCTAACTCCATGCTCCATCCTCTAAAAGGTAGTTCAGAGAAACAAGAATGGATGTTTCCTTTCTGCAAGCTTTACTTATGAAATATGTTCTCACTGAAACCCATTAATCAAAACATAGTTTGATGCATGGTTATTTGCTTGATCTAATGTTTACTGAAGTCAGCAGAAATTTTTCACTGGATGCTTAATGTCTTCCCCTCCCTGTCTTGCTGTAATGCTTTATGGTCGGTGAACTGGCTGAGGAAAAATACTCCACAATAAAAGCCCTTAGGATGAGTATTGAGGCAACAAGGATCCAGAAAAATTAATCTGAAGAGTTACATAGTTCATAGCTTAAAAGTAATCATAGCCTTACAGCTAAGAGAGAGTGTTAGTGTAAGTACTGTTACAACCAGGATGGTTCAAAGGTATAAGTGAAATGTGGTTAAGTTCTAAATCAACTTTAAATGCATTTATTCTTACTGCTGTTCCACTTATCCCTACAGTCTGGACTGCAGAACAGAGCGCCCAAGAATCTGAACACTGACCCAATACACCTTCATATTTCATCAGGTAAAGCAATTGGATTTTGAAGTGTTAAATGCCATTGTTTGAACTTCTAGAATTCTTTCCTGAGACATAACCTTCATGGGATAACACTGTCATGAGTTTGCCTTATTTTCCCACAAGACTGGTGGTAATAACCTAGAATATAGGCTGCAGGTAAGGAACAGGAGCATGTGGTACAAGAAGGGCTGTGTCCAGCTGCAGCCCACCCAACTCTGCTCCAGGACGACTGATGGTTGTCTTAAGCAGTTTGCTCACTGGGAAGAGCTCAATGCCACAGCCTGCAAGTGGTGAGAGTCAAGCTCTGGGGACACCAGTGTCAGCTCCATAGAAACTTAATGTGCAAGGATGTGGGCAATGCTGAAGGAAGCCAGGGTGGTAGTTCCTGAAATGGCAGGATTTTGTTTCGATGCGAATGAGGGGGATTTCAGTTTTTGCCTTTCCTGGAAAAAACAAAATTTTAGTGTAGTTTTCTTTCTCTCCCACTCCTGTTTTGTGATTCACGTGTCTTGACTTGTTCTATTATAAATAAGAGCTACATGATGAACTTCTCTAGTCATCATTTTGATGTTTAGCTCTTTTCCAATCAAGTCCTCATTAAGTAAATACATGGAACACAATTCCATGTTGTGTTCCATGTATTGGTAATTGTCCCAGTAATTACTGGGACAAATGTAATATGTCCACACAGTGGTTTAGGGGAATTTATTATAATCTACTTGTTTTATCTTTCTCCTAATAGTTTCCAGAGTGATTTTTATGCCTCTAAGACAAATTAACTGATGAACCTGGATTGAAAAGTAGGATTGAGTTCTAAAGACGAGAATTCCTAAAAGGTCTTCAAATTCTACAGCTACAGGATTTTTACTGGTGAAATAAGGAGCAGCACACAGGACATCTCCAGGTAAGACACTTTCTATAATACGTGTGATAAGTGAAAATGTCTCTTAAATTTTGCTAGATATCTGCTTGATCTCACTTGATATTTATTCTACTATCCGTTATGCATTGTCTTTAGGACTATATTTTCTATACCATATTATTGCTCAGCAATAAATGGTTGAACAAAATTAAAAAATAATATAATGAAAACCAGGAATAAGATTGTGTACTTTTGCTATGACTTACCTTGTACAGATAAGGGAGTATATGAAATATAATGTTATCCATTTAATCTATGTTACTTTGGACATTATCATACTTACAGTTCATTAACAGTAATGTTTTTGCTGTGTAGGTTTTATAACAGTTAAGTTGCTTAGCAACCTTAACTCCAAGATAATGATGCCTTGCTGCCTGTGATTAAAGAATGTTTTTTTTTTTCCTGTATTCTGTTTATGATATATCTAGCTTACTTGTTTTCTTGTTTGCAAACTCTGTTCCTCATTTTTCATTCCAAATATAGCAAGGTATGTATGCATTCCTTGCATAATTTTATATTTAAATTTCACCACAGTCACCTACCTGAGTGAATACAAATAGCACAATAGTATTATGAAAAACCCCTCCACACTGTATAGTAATGCAAAGAACATAAAATGGAAAAGCAGTCTGTAGAACTACTACTGATGCTGCCAAATAAATCCTTAAAACCTTTTCAGCAGAACTGCAATAACTGTAGGTAATGCTCTAGTTCTATGATTTAATTCTCCTCTTAAACTAATAAAAAAATAGAAAGCTATGGGACCTCCCCTATGCAATGCTATACTTTGGAACTGGTCCAAAAAAAGTGAAATACTATGCTTTAAGTGGTAGCAAATGTCTTCTGATACTGCTAGTAGATGGATCAATTAGTTGAATAGTATTTACGGAAGTCTGTTGGACCTCAACACTAACAGTATTCTGAGATAATATCTGACAGATGGCACACATTAAAATGGATATTGGGTGACATTATCTATTTAATATATTTGAAATTATTCTGTTAATTCCTGCAGAGCTTATCACCATGGTTACTGTGACAGGAATTTTAAAAAAAGGAAAAAAATTAAATTAACCCATCCTGAATAAGATTCCAGTAGGATCAAGAGTGTCATTTAAGCATTGGGAGCCACACTGAAGAGTGACAGCTCTTCAGCTAATAGTATAACCCCTGCCCGCTGGAAGGAGGGCTTCTGTCCCTGGGTAACCAGTAGTAACGTTGAAGAATACACTGTTTAAATCCAAATGGGAAAGCTTGCACTCTGTGAAGAGCAGAGCACAGATGATTCCTCAGTGCAAAACCTCCATCCTAAACCCAGAAGGATGGCAACAAGTTGCAGCATATCACATATGCCAATCCTTTCCTTTTCCTAAATAGGAAAGCATACATTTCAAACAAAACAGAGGCAAACCAGACAACACCTAGCGAGTTTACCTAAGGCTTATGGAGCTATTGGAGTCAAAAACAAGGCACCCACTGCCAAATGGCTGTATGGCTTGTCTTTGTGCTTTCATTCTAAACTCAACTGTCTTCATCCGAGAGATGTGAACAACTCCTGTAGTAATAATTCATTTACCTACTATTTTGATGGGCTTCTAATATATCAAGTTGCTTACAGTTCCCAACTGTTTATTTTTATTTCAATAATTATCCTTACTTAGAAATACAGAAATTCCAATCTAACAGAGCATTTGGAGTAGGTTTTTAGTTGCTGAACTTGGCTTTCACTGCAGTGTTGGGTATGTGAGGATGTTACAGAAAGCAGGAGGGAAAGGTATCTGTAATATGCAATTATGTTAATATCTATAGTGAACTTAATGTTACAGCAGTTTCTTTAGACTGATGATGTAAAATCTCAGCATTTGTGCTGTGAATTCCTGCTAGATCAGTCTGGTGTTTCTTGAATATTTTTGTAAGGAATACTTTAAGAAACAGATGTGTTACCTCAATGGAAGTTGGAAGTTGTCCCATGTAGGATATAGTCCTTCTACATGAAGCATTTGTTTCAAATGTCTATCTCCCAGATGTATAACAAATTTGAGATTGTGTTTGGTGCTTAGTTTGAACTGGAAACCCTGTCTACTCATCCTGTTGTTGCCATGGGACCTGAAGCAAATAAAAAAAAGTATTCTTCACAAGGAAATTCATGCAACCAAAATGCAAAACCTTGATAGGAGCAATACGAAGGCGTAACAGGAATATAGTAGTATCAGTTAAAATACCCTCTTGAGTGACAGGGAGTTCTGCTAAGTTTAGTTCACATTTTCTTTACTCTACATCAAATAAGCATGGTTATACAGGTACATCTTTGGCATCTGGAGATCCCCTTTTCCTTGAAATCAGGCATCAATTAAAACACTTTAGCTTAGGCTGGACCAAATATTAGTCCATACAAAACACTACAGTGAGAAACATCCAGGAAGCTATTAACAGACGTACAAGGATGAGGATCTCAGCCACTGATAATTATGAATGAAATTAACAGAATCTGGAGTGCCTTGATTTCTTTTTGTAATCACAGTTATAACATTGGCTGGCTCTTGACTTGAAGGTACACTAAATTATAGCAAGTTGTAATGGGACATGAATCTTGTATGAATCATCAGAAAACAGCAACTGGGAACAATGCAGTATTTTTAAGGGAATCCCTGTAACTCATGTAGTTCGTGCATATATAGTCACAAAGGAGTTTTACTCAACCCAAAATTCTTCTCAATGACATCTGGTATGTAAAAAAACTTGAGCAAATCAGAAAGACTCCATTGTCATAAGTTAAAATATTTTAAATTTTTTAATCATAGCTAATGCTTTTTCTACTGGAAAACATTTCCCACAGGAAAACATTTCGACCTTGGTAGCATTTAAAGACAAACCTTTAACTTCAACAGCTAAATATAGTTTTCAGTGGTAGCACAGAACATCTGAAATAAGAGTCAAAACAACTCTCATATTGTACACTCACTCAAAATTTAAAACCTTAATGGGGAATCATATTTAATATTTAGTTAAACATTGCCAATTATCTCTGGAACCACAGAATAAAACAGAACTCTAGTAGTTGTCAAAGTGACATGGAACAGCCTATTCTAATATGAATGAAGCTCTGAACATAAGCAATCTTTTTAAAGAATAAAAAGGAAGTACGTTAAAGGTTCAGTGGCTCTCATTAAAATTAGTTATTCCCAACACTGATCAGGGAAAGTGATCCTCTTAAAACGATCTCAAAAAGGATACTGTCATTTTGATAATTACACGTGACCCCAGTTTATGCTAAGATGTATGTAAAAGTAAACTACATCTTACTGCTATTCAAATATTTATAAGCTTTCAAGCTGAGCGGTGCTAATTAAAGCTTTATACACTTAAAAAGAAAATTTAAACTAGTACTTTTAGCCTGGCTTTTATAAAAACCTTTTTTCTCCAAGATGTCACAGAGCAGCACAGCTGCAGTGGCATTATGTGCATAAGGCCATCATAACTGAAGAATATCTCAGGAGTTACTATTTCCATTGCAGTCAAATTTCCCATGACTTGTTTTGTTGGCATTGGTAGAGTCTTAATTCAAGATTGTAGGGTTCAAATTCACTCATTTAATTTGAATATTTCCTAAGGCCTTTTATGTAGTCACAGAGAGTGCAGAGCACTGGTCTGAACACCAATAGCTGTTATTCCACTGCTGCGAGTTAACTACAATGCATTGTTTTTGGCAACAGAGATCTTTCAAGTTCTGTTTCTCCTCCCACACTCTCAGAGCAATAGTTTCAACATAATGTGACTATTACTTGGTAACAATAATATTCACATGGGGTTAGAGTTAATAGCATTAAAGGAATAAAAAAGATGAACTGGAAACTAACTTGTAAAGACAAAATGTCTAGTTCACGCTTACATAAAGCCTCTGGTGAGAGAGAGGGCTCCTGGAGCCCTTTGCATTTATTAAAGGCAGAGTTGGATTTACACTGAAAGCTGCAGAAACCTAAAGAAGTTGGGGCAGTAAAGCACTGCCAGGTTACTGAAAACCCAGATTGGTTTCTTCACCCAGGTCAACCCTTGTGCCGGTGCCGAGGGGAGGATGGCATGGGGTAAGAACGAGGGACCAAGGTAGAAGTGGTTCTTTCTTTTGACACCCAATGTTCTTGGTAATACCAGCAATGCCAACTCAAACTTTATGTAGAACTATAAGGTAGTTGGTTGTCTTTGGTGTAAAGGAAATTGTGCTTGAGGATTAAGCAGAAGAGAAAAAACATTTCCCCCCCATTCTATCACCAGTAATTCCTCTGCTGGGAATTGTGTTGTTCTGAAGCTTGATTTCTAGGTAGAAAGTACGGGGTTTTGAAGGCCTTGTTTCTACCAGTCCCATGGAGTTTTCCTCCAAGGAGAAAGAAGAGGGACAGAGTATGTACGCATGTCTGCGTGTGCATCTGTGTGCGTGTTACACAACTGCTTTTCACCTTGGTAGTCAGTTGAGCTGTTCTGGGGAATAAATAGGGAAGTACTTACTGAAAAAGGAAAAATACCTGCCCTGAAACTGGTGGTTTCAAGTGTTTGTCACTAGCTGAAATAAAATGGCTCAGTGTTGTTATTACTTGATAAAGGATTGGGCAACAGTACTGCAAAAGTTTCAGTGGAGGACTATTCTTCCTTTGAAGGGTGCTACAGTCAGAAGCGCTCTCGCTGTAGAGGGTGCTGTGCATCCAACAGCAACCTCTTACTGGAAGGTGCCTTAGGTACTGGAATCTTTCAGTGCATGTCTCTTACCTTCTTATTGAGCATGATGGATGCTTGTTTTTCTGTAATAAAGATGAGTGAGGGTACGCTACCACAAGTTATTTCTTGAATTTCTTAGTAGATGTTTGTGCTGTGAATGGCTGCTAGAGAAGTACAAATTGCTGCCTTATTATGAAGAACACTCTTCCTTCTCAATCCACCTTCTCTCATCTTCAAGTTCTAAATGAGATTTTTCAGCTATTTTTGTGTGTGCTTTTAAGGATTAAAAGTTAACATTATCTTGCGTATAGCTTCCTTTGTTTTTGTTATGTTAAAACCTACAAGTACTTCAAGGAGATGCTTATATCAAAGATTAGTACTTATGAAAACTATTAAAGCTAAATGTAGTATTTTATTCAGGTATTGCTGTGCTTGTTTTTAGTTAGGCTGCATTCTAATGGAATGTCACTGATTGTTAAAAAGCTTTATTTCAATACATAACCTTTTAGACATATATAATATCTTATTTTTATAGAGCTATTTAACTTGTAATAGTAGTGCATTAATGTGATACAAATTAATAGCTTTATTCCTAATTTGGGCAATTGCATTAATATAATTGCATAAAGTAAAATTATCTTATTGCAATAATATTGTAAAATGGTACATCTTATTATTACATTTACCGTGCAGTTTGTACTCTGTTTGACATTTGTTGATGGTCATACAGTTCAGACCACTGATGGTGTGGTCCCAGACCACTGTCCAGCGTTGATCAGCTCAGGTATACTTGGAAAGAGCAGTGAGTGCTGCCAAGGGTGGTCTGGATCTCCCCCATTGTTTTACTTTTTTTTCGCCCTAACTTTCTGATCTGCCCCTTCACCTTTACTATTTCCTGTTTTCTGTCATTATTTTGGAACAGGCTGCCCAGGGAACTGGTTGAGTCACCATCGTTGGAGGTATTTAAAAGATGGTTCGACATAGTGCTTAGACATATGGTTTAGTGATGGTTTTTGTCCGTGTTAGGTCGATGGTTGGACTAGCTGATCTGAAAGGTCCCTTCCAACCTAGGCAATTCTATGATTCTGTTTGTTTCTTCCTGCATTGCTTAGAGAGGACGCTTCAGCCTTGGGAGCAGACTTCTGCTTCTCTGTAAGAGGAGACTTAAAGGAACAATGGCCAAATGAGAATGTTTCTGAAAGATTAAAACCGGGGTAAGTACATAGGATACTTTCTAGCCTCCATCTACTGAGTAGCTCAGAGACTTCTTGACTTAGGTATAGTGCCTGAGTATTTAATAACCCTTGGTTTTATTTTCTATGAAATTGTCCAATCTCCCCTAGTGCTCCTGTAAGCTTTTGGCACTCACTGTAGCTTTCAGCAAGTAGTTCCTTAAATCCACTCTCTGCTGCATGAAGAAAACTCTCCTTTGTTTCCAGCGTAGCTCCTAATAGATTAATTTGACCCCCTACAGTTTTTGTTTTGAAAGAGGCAATGAATTCTTGGTGCCTAGCCAGCCTCTCTATACCTCTCACGATTTTGCAGATCTTTGTTGTACCCCTTTGACTAACTTTTTCAGACTAGAGAAAAGTATGTATTTGACATTGGACTTATGAAAACATTTTAAAGACTTTTGGAAAATGCTACTGTTTACCAAAGATACCGTCCATTCGGCAGAATGGTGGGCGGTATTCTGCTTTGCTCCATGATTAATAGATGGTTGAGCTATCTGCTTTTCTGTTTGGTATGCCTTTGTCATCACTAGCAGGGGACTGTCCCTTTACTTGCATGGTAAATGAGGTTCACTGCAGTCTGCCAGGCTGTTCTACAGGCAAACAGAACCACCCAAATAAATAAGAGCACTAATAATAGGGAAGAGACATTTTCACCTTCCCTATCTTACTGAAACAACTTCAGTAATAAATAGTTAACAGAAACAGACTTTTCAATGTATTTAAAAAGGACTGTCAATCACAATGGAAGTAATATCATTCTATCTGCTATCTGTAGTTAGCATTCAGAAAATCACACATTTATTGAATCTTCTTGTAGACACAAAATAGGAATAGTCTTTGCTGAACTTGGAAAGGATCTACAGTCCCAGCACATGACAGTAAAGTAGAAACAAGCAAAAAGGCAACATCAACTTGAAATAATCAGAAGAATTGCACCAGCAATTCAGTACTTGGAAAAATCCAGCAGTTAGTTTAAATAAGAGGTGAGTATTCTTTTTGGGTACTTCAGTATAGAATGGATTATATTATGGGAAAAATACCATTATTCTGGCTTTTGTCTCTTGTAATAGAGGCAATTGGCTTTTTTTTCCTTAATTTTGTTGTAGAATCACAGAATGGATGGGGTTGGGTGGGACCTGTGAAGATCACCAAGTCCAATGCCCTTGCTCAGGCACAGTTACCCAGAGCAGGTTGCCCAAGACCCTGTCCCATCAGGTTTTGAATATCTCCAAAGATGGAGCCTCCACAACCTCTCCGGGCAACTTGTTCTAGTGTTCAAACACCTTCACATAAATAAGTGTTTCCTTATATTCAGCTGGAGTTTCCTATGTTTTAATATGCCTCTTTTCCTGTTTAGATACTACTGAAAAGAGCGTGGCAGTTTTCTTTGCTGAAGGTCAGTTGTAACAGGAAAGACTGAAGTGAAGGTGTTGAGTACCTTGGTCCTCTTTGTGTCCTTTGTCATCAGGTCCCTGTCCCGTTCAGCAGCAGGCCCACATCTTCCCTAGACTTCTTTTTGCTGATGATCTACTTGTAGGAGCCCTTCTTTTTGCACTTCACGTCCTTCAACAGATTCAACTCCAGATGGGCCTCAGTTTAAATGCAACAGATGATTTTAGATAGGTTTAGCTAATTCCAAAATCTTTTGCAAATTAGTCTCTCTCTGGCAGCGGTTTCAAGACTGAGTTTTACAGATGCTACTTGTTACTTGAAGAGCCAGGAGCTGAAGAAAAGTAAAATTGCAATTTCCAAACCAACACAATTCTTGCTTTGGATCTGAGCTTTCTGAAATGTAGGAAATCTATTTATTTTCAAATTCATTTTTGCCAGCAGAGCAAATCAGACTCTTCTGCACCTGTTATACCTGACAGAGCACTTAGAAATTGAATGACCCATAATAAAACTGAAGTAACTTGTAATATTGTTCAAACTGTCTGCCTCTGGTTTTTGCCCTTAAAAGAATGTATAATACTTCCCAAGGAGACAAAATGTTATTGTTGCTCAACATAGCTGAAGCTTATGTGAAACAGCTAGTTTATTAGAATTAGGTTGTAATCAATATAAACTTTGCTAACTATAAATATTTAATTGATTTCTGAGTAGGCAGTAAGAAAAATATTTGATATAGATAGTTCAGTGCTCTAGAAGCACTAGGTCAGAAAATTTCCCTCGTCTCATAAATCCCTCTGACACATTCCACAGCCCTGAAAATTACTGTTGACCACAGTACAGATCAAAAGTCTCTGTATTTCACAGAGATTCACAAATGCAAATTAAATGAACAGTGATGAATTTGGGCCTGTATTTAAAAAAGCCACTCAATTAAAAGTTTAAGCAAATGCTCAAACATTTTACCATATGGAAGTACCTTTAAGCATGAATTCAAAATTAACCCTGTATGGGATTAACATGCTGAACTGGGAAAACATGTCATGTTTGTAGCTGGAAAAAAATGTGAGCATCCAGAAGCCAACTGTAACACTTCTATTTATTGACTGATTTATTGTCCTCTTTTATAGGAAGATGAGACTGAGGAGTGCAGTTCTCCACGCTTAATCTGCAGGCAAAGAGGTATTCCCACCTATACATATGCTTTATTTGCAACTTGTAGTTTTTTGATGCATGCATGGAAAAAAAAAATTTATACCATATGTGTGAAATGAGAGGCAGAAATGACCTTTTACTACTATTTCCATGGCAACAGTCCCCACTTTGGTGTCATTAAACTGCTCATTAATATTGAATTCACTACAAGAGACATCTGGAGTGGACACGATATAATAAGTAAAAGTAGAAGAAAGCGAAACTTTGTTAAAGATTGTGCTTTAATTTTTTTAGGAAAGCTTTCCTATTCCATTGTCCTACACTGTCAGCATGCCTTATACAAGGCAAACAGCATGTGGGGAAAACAAGTACTTACAGCCAAGGCTGTTAACTTGCAGGAAGGTTATGTCTTACATTCTTAATCTTTGAAGTTCATTCAGTGTGCCCTGGATATGAGGGGAAAAGAAATTATGCGGTATTTCTTTCAAAACTGTGTTTATTTTTTGAGGGATACATACATTTATGTGTACTTCTAGATATTATACATCATTCACATTAGCAATAAGTGAAATAAAATGTCACTCAATTCTCTGCTTTTATTCTTAATATATAGGGTATAAATTCAACAGTCTTGTTGTGCTGCTCTGTGAGCTACTGAGCTGTATTTGCAACATTTGTTAAGACTGAAATCCCATAAATAAAACATCTAAGAACTCAGTTTATCTACTTTTGAGATGGCACGAATATGTTCACATATTGTATGAGCTGAAGGAATCTGGGCTTCTTAGATTGAAAAAAATAGGTTATAATTGATAGCAGCAAATAGTGTGATCATCAAGAAAATGTACACTGTATGTATTGACTTTTAATAAACTGGAGTAATGGCCCATTCTCTGTTTAGCAGAAGACAGTTCAGTAAGTATTTGAAGATTCTACTTTATTTACTCTAGAAATTTAGTAATAACAGGTGAGAACTCCAGTGTTACCTATGAAATCTCATATTTAATGACATTTAATATTTGTTAGATTTTGCAGAAAACAAAAAGCAAAAGAAGGAATGGTTGTGTAGTAAACATTTATGTTTTCCATTTGTTATTGTTACTAATTTTGCACCTGTGCATCTTTTTTTTTTTTTTTCCCTTGAATTGTTCTCATTCGAGGAGCCTGCTTTTTTCCAGAACAATGCATTTGCTTATATTTATGTACCACAATTATTTCACCCAAGTCAACATGTTTCTAAAATTTGCAAACCAGGAACCAAAGCACAAGTCTCCATAAATAAGTACATTTCTTTCCAAGTATAATATCTGTCAAATGTAACGCAAATACAACTATTTTTTGGGGGCTTTCTCTGGGGAGGTGAGCTGGGCAGACTTTACTAATTGTGAAATGCTACCATCTCTCCACCTAAATTCTAAGCCCTAAGTGAAGTTGTTCATCACAGTAGCTGGGCCACCATAGAGTTTGAGAGCTCTGGCCACTCCAGCAAGCCAGACTTCCAGCCCAGGCATTTCTGGTTAATGTTTGAAGATCTAGAGGACTTTGCTATTGACCCCTCACCTAACGATATGATGTGAAATGCCCTCACTTCAGAGCAAGAGTTTGTTTTGGAGTAGTGTCCAGGATTTCTTTGGCAATCATTGATTTTGCTAAGCACTGTATCAAAATAGCGTATTTATAAGTAAAGAAGGCTTTTGTAATGGACTGTTTGCTTCTATTTAAAAACAATGTGTATCTTCTTTTCAGTACTATGAAGAGTCTCTGACTTAAAGCTGAAGAGATCTTATTTTGAGCCACCATATGGTTGTGAATTAAAATTTCTTCGGTAGGCAATTTTTTAGGACATGATAACTGAGGTCCAGTCTATTGTTGTTGACTTATATCAGTTCTTACAAGCATGACAGGCACAGCATGAAAGCTCTTTTTTCTTAGGGATGATTGTTCCGTCTTATGCTAATGTTGCCCACATTTGGTGACATCCTTCATTACATACTTTAAAAAGTCTTACATTCCTGATTAAAGCGCATACAAATCCACTGAAATTCTCTCAAACCGTTGTTTCATTTAGTGAAAGTGCCATGGGCACCACAATCACTTAAACATTTTTTCTAAATGTTTGCCCGACTGTATTTCACTTTAACCTGACCTGACTTACCCACATCTGAAAGGTCGTGTCAGGTTTCCTTCACTCTAAGTCAATACAGCCCCTGCTCACAGCCTGGAGGTACGTAGAGATCTGGTGAAAGTAGCTATATGCCTTGTTTGAGTATTGCGGGAATTTGACCTATAAGAAGAAACCTTGCTTCAGTTTTTATCCTGCAGATGCTGTTTCTTAAGTCAAGGAACCCAAATTCTGTTTTTCCTATATTTCTTCTCTTTCTCATACATGAGCTGACTACTGAAATGTTTCTGTGGTTTCTGAAAAGCATACTGTTTTTTCCTTTATTAAAAAAACCACACACACATTTCCCCCCTCCACCCACTGCAATACCGTCCATGACTACTGATATAGATGTTGTTAATGCCCCTCATTGTTATTTTGTCTTTGGAGCTGTTTTTTTATTTACCTTTTTTCTTTTTCCAGAAGGAAACTCTTATAAAAATCTTTTCTGCAAAGGGAGAATGTTGTAATTCTTCAAAGAGACAAAATTTCAGCATCGTCATTATCATTTCATCGGAATTTGGAGCACAACTTATTGTGTCCAGGTAGTTCCATATCCCATTTTAGTTTTCCCTTTCAAGGTATTACTTTTTTAGTTGGAACTTGACATCACATTTGAAATGACATTTATGACCGCAGACACTATTCAGCCATCATTAAAGGCAGTGGGCACTTTTGTCTGCTGCAGCTACCCTTTGGGATTGAAAACCTGTTCAGACTTCTCTAATCCTGCTCAAATGGAGGAATATGACATAAGAATCTGACAAAACTCTAACGTCACGCCAGTTTTGACATTTTTATATAGTTTACTTATATTAGGCTACCATACCAAAAAAAAAAAAAGTCTAGCTAATGCAAACGTCGTAAACATCTGCTGGCAGAGTTATATCAGTAAATGAACATTTTGGCAAGAATTTATGTTATCGGTTCATCAAGCAACACCAGTTTTACTAACAAAAGCACTTAGATATCAGCCCTATTGTGTCTGTACTGGAAGGATAGTGGAGAATTAATATGCAAAAATAAAAATAAAATTCACTATTGTTTCTAGGTTGGAACTTTTTTTAGAGTGGGTTTAAATTGATTTTTCAATAAATAACTACTGCTAGGATTTCTGTTTTCTAGGCTTCATTTCCTCCTCCTATTCATGATTTGCATTCTGCTGGCCTCCTTAATCTAGGTTTTAAATAATTTCTATCAAACTAAGATCAAACTCTCTCATCTTGGTATTATAATATTAATATGCTTTGTTGTTTTCAGCTTGGCAGTCCTGTTCAAGAATGTGCATCATTTATATTCAGGTAAGACTTTATTTGCATGAAAGAAGTTCAAGTGCAGCAGCTTTTCTATTTTCCCAGGAACGTTTTTCACATTTTAAACATGTAACTGTTCTAGATCACCTTTTCCATAGCTTGTGTAAGTCTATTAAAATCAAATTTCCTCTGGGCAATAAATCAGCCTAAAGCTGAAATACTGACTGTGACCCTTTGGAAAGATGTAAAGCGTTTATCAGAAAAAAGTGTTGTGTCCCTTTGGCAATGTCACAATCAATTATCCTTGTGACATTGTATATTTAGCATGTATATTGCCATCAAATGGCCAGAGTGAACTGAAATGCATTCTGTTATTCCGTATTTCATACTGAAGTTATTTTAAAGTTAAGGAGACATTGTTAGAGAAAGGAGAAAATAGTGAAAACTTACTGCAAAACTCTGCTAAGGCAAATGTAGACTATTTCTAAGTCCACTGTTAATCTAGCATTTTAACTTCTCACAAATGTAATGATGCGTAACTTCTGATGCTATCTTAACTTGTATGTTTAACCAGAAAAACAGAAGTAGGAGACAATTTATCTACATGTAAATTGTAGCTGTGATTGTTTGAGGTGAATTTTACCTGCTGCATCTAGATACATGTCTTGGTGTTAGGGGACTGATAGAGAGTTGTTCTGTCAGCTCCACTTGAACTAACCTCATTACTCCTGGATTCTTCCCGGAGGCTATTTCTACCCCATTTTGTACAACTAGAGCAACATGAAGAGACTGAAGTTTTGCAGAGACTTGAGTCTATGACATGAACTACTAATTTATCTCACTCTTTCTGTCTAAGTAGCCTCCTTGCCTTGTACAAGAAACTTACTAAGTTGTCCAATTACATTGTCAGAAGGAGCATTTACTATGAAGGTGTGAGAAGGCATGTTCAAGGTGTTTTCAAATCTTTTATGATTAAACAATATTTATTTTGGTAACATTTCATGTTACTTAATTTTTAGGGTGAAGTTAAATATGTGAAATGATCAACAAATAAGATAAGTGTCAAAACCAGAAATTGCCATGAAAATTGTTTTGCTGCCTTTACAGAGAGAGTCTGTAATTAAGTACAGAAGCCCTTCATGCTGAATATAGTATTTCTCTTTGTTTACCATCGTATTTACTTATCTAGAAAAATTAACATTGTTTTCAAATGCAACCTAAGCGATGTCCAAGAACTAACTGAATTATTTAATAAATACACACTGGTTTCAGGTGGATTGTATATTGATAAACCTGTTTATCATTCCACATGCAAAGCATCAGCAAAAAAAGGTTCGGTCTAAAATAGGTGCAAGTCTCCAGCAGAAAAAGATTAGCAATAAAAAGCTTATGGAGAGCAGCCTATGATAATACTGTTCATAGATAAGAACCTTCTTTGATATAGCTTCTTATTTCAAATAAAAACACTGAAATGCAACTGGATTTAGGCATAATATGAGATAATATTTCAAAAAGTCACTACTAAATTACATCTGGAAGCAAATATTTGATAAGCACTTCTTACATCGCAGCTACAGCTTAACACTTGAAATTGAACTCATAAGTAGCATCTTCACAAAATACTTCTATGGGATGTTGATTTGGATACTAAAAATGAGCAGATCCAAAATTAATGACCACTTTAAAACATGTAGCTGTACTCAAATATTGTGGGGCAACTCTAGCTGTATTTGGTGAATTTCCACTTCCACCCGATTGCTAGTTTAAGGACCTGGACTGATTTATCAGCCTTGGAAGTACTTTTCAGTTTCTTGTCCTGTCAGCAGCAAGATATAAGACAATGACATAATATCGGCTTATTGCTATTTCATTTTTCCAATAATAATGATTTTTTTCACCACAATAATGATATTATCTCATAATTTAAAGAATTTTATTGAAAATTTTCAACCAATACATGATAGAGCACTTGCTGTAAGACGGTTTTTAAGACTCAGGACTTAAAAATTAATTCTCATTTGTTCTACCCATTTCAGATGCTCCATGTTCAAATGTGTGTCACTGACTACTTATGTGTTGGTGACCAGCTACCAGAAAGATGGACAGAAGATGAGAGATGTTTCTGGCTCAACTAATTACTAGTAAATCCATCTGCAGTAAGTTGTGCAGCGGTGGGAGGGAGCATGATTTCTGTCAGGTCTTGGGGATCATTGCCAGGCAATGTATCCTACAGATGGTCCTGCTCCTCCCTGAGCACATGACAGGATGGATGGCCTTGGCTGCTACGAAGTGCAGACCTGACATCTCCTGTTATTTCTGGTGGCAAGTCACTTGGGAACACACGGCCCTCAACATTTGTGGTGGCCAGGGTTGGACAGCCAATTTGTGAACACAGACAGCTGCACTCTTAAGTGTGTGGGCTTATTTCTTTAGCACCTTCTGCACATGTAAGCTTCTCAGTGGAAGCTGCCCTCTGGAGGCTTGTTTAAATTGCTTCTGGCAATTTATATATCATCATTTGTAACAGCTGTGGATGCCTTCTGGCTATCATCTGATCCTACTCTTGCTCCTGTCTGCTGTTTCCCCTGTCTGCTATATCCCCAAGTATCATCTCAGGGTCCAAACGGAACAGTAACCCTGTAAGTCAGGGCTCAAAAAGAAACGTGCATGCCTACAGTGTCCCCCGGAGAGCAACTAGAATTACTGCCATTGCTTTGTAATCTTCCAGCCCTGGCAGACTCTGCGAGTCATTCATGCAATCAAATACCAACCACGCTGTTTGCTGAAGAATGCCCACGTCCAGGAAACTCAGGATGCACACAGTGACTGACCCTCGCTTCCTGTTACTGCTCAGTTAAGTGAATGGTATATGTAAGCTTGGCCAACCTCATTACCGTGGCACCCAGTGGACAATTAAACCAGGTTCTCAGCTCCTGCTGGCCTCCACGGCATTGCTTTTGGTTGCTCCAGATACCAAGAGAGCCTGCCTTGAGCCTCCAGAAAACTGCTTCTCAGGTAGTCACTTAATGTTCCAGCTTTGAAGGTTCCCTTAAGAGTGAGTGTGTGGGACTGCTGCTTATCTGTGCTGCCTTTTAATAACTGGGTGGGTGCAGTCTGGGTGTTAGTAAAAAATAATGGTATTTGAGACAATTTTTCAAATTTATTAACAGAGACAATGTCCCCATTTATGATGACTGTGTAACACAGTTTGTGACTCTGTTGGAGGTACTAAACCTTCATTCTGATAAATTATACTTTGAAATGCACTTCCTTGTTTTGAAACGTTATTTCTATATGGTTTTCAAAAAAACATTTTCTGCTTCTGAAAATAAACAAGTTATCAGTAAGAGGGTACATTTTGTTATAAAACTGTTTTGTTTCTATTCAAACAGAAGGTATTTGGGAGACAAATTTTCTTAATTTGCTAACTAATAATGTCATTCTTTTTCTTTAGAGATAATTCTAACACCTTAATAACCCTCTAGGATACTTATTAAAATAGAAGAGATTAAATTCTAATGAGCACACTACAAACCTCTTCTTGAAAGGGTTTCCAGGAAAGCATCGCTATAAGAAAAAAAAAAAAAGATTAAATTAATTTTCCAACCTATAACAAAAGGCAGAGTGTAGTACATAGCTGGAACCACCTCATGAATAAACATAAATTCAGTGGTGTTTTGCTGGTTAGCCATTTGTCCCCTTAGACTGGTATGGATGAGCAGGCAGAAAGTCTGTATTTTCTGCTTATATATCAGTCTTAACTGTACTTCTTCTTGTAGATAAGTACTTCTTTACAGTAAAGAGGATATCAGGACCTTTGTCAAGCTTGTAGATAACTCATGGAAGAGGATACAGAATGCAAACACCTTCTGCATTATTGTACAGAAAACAGTCTGGGAGGAAGACAGCAGTAGAGCCATGGTGATAAGGCTACCAGATGATGGAGATCCTCAGAGAAGTGACCATCATCATACCCAGCTCACAGTAGGAGGAGGAAGCATTTTATACTCCCTGCTTTTTCTAACACTGTTAGCACTCAGATGTTGGGCTCACTGCAGTAAGTGAAATTCTGCATCCACAGTAAATAATCCACTCTCGGTGAAAGCAAAAAGAGGGTTTCCTGATGAGTTCTATGAGCAGAATAGAGCTTAGAATACAGTTCTTGACCAACTTGAGGGGGGGAATAAAAACAAGCCTGATTCCTACAGGTCCAGAAATACTTGTGGATTATGGATTACTAATAAAAAGCTTTGCACTGATTTGGGCACATTAGGAAAAGCCATTAATATACTAGCAACAAAAAAATATTGTAACGAGGTAAAAGATATATTTAAACTAAAGGTGATGACTACTAAAAAAAATGAAAGTCAGAATTAAAGCATCTGGTAAGAATTGTGTGTGCAAATATCCTGCTTTCCTAATGTATTATATACTATAATGCCAACGATACGTTAACATGCTATTTAGTAACATGAAGCAATAAAATACAATTGATGGGGAGGACATTTTAATTACCAGCATTTGGGCAGAGTATTATTGTGAATCTCCTATAAAACCTGTATGAACTAATTCTTGCCAAGTGATATAACATAATTGAACCAAAAACAGTACACACAAACTGTTATGATAGCCAGGTGATCAAAGGTAAAGCAGTTATTTACATTACATTAGTGTTTTCCCCTCACACCAAACAAATAATTTAGAACAATTTAGTTGAGAGGAAAGTAGTGAGGCGGATATTAAGTATATTGCATTAAGATAAAAGAAAAATATAAGGAAAATGTCGATATGCTTTCGTACTGCTGGAAACATTATAAGGAAAGGAACAGGAATATGCATTGTATTTACAGGGGATAAAAATAGAGAGTACCACTAATGGAAAGGTGAGCAATAAACAACATGAAAGGTTAGGTGAAGCAAACCAAATGCAAGAGAAGACAAAAGAGTACAGTAAAATTAGAAAGGAAAATAACCATGTCATTGCTTCAACAAATTTGAAAGGCACTCCCCCCCCCGCCTTTTTTTTCTTTTCCATGTTGGACTCCATACAAGTAAAAAGATACAGTTCTTTGCCTGAGAGCCTCGCAGTCCAGCACAAAGTTCAAAATGAACATAGTGTAAGAAAGATATAGAATAAAGCTGATATGCTCATGTAGTTTTATGTATTGTGGTACATCACTTGATGGAACTGAAATTGTTTAAACTATTTTTTAAAAACTTGACTCTAGATGAAAATGCGAGAAGGATGGTGATAAACTTCAGCAAATCCAGCAGAAGTTGGGACAGGTTGCCGAGAGAGGCTGTGGATCCGCTGTCTCTGGAGGTTTTAGCACCCAACTTGTAAAAGCTCTGAGCCACCCCAATATGAATTCAGTGCCCCCCCTTGCTTTAGGCAAAACCTTGGACTACTGGACTTCCCGGGGACCCTCCAGCCACAGTGAGTTTGTGTTTCCTTAATTTTGTACAAGCTATGATTCTGTATGTATCACAAGCACTATCTCACTAACGTTAATTAACAGTGCACTTTTGTAGCTGAGATGTGCCTTGAGAAGAGATTTGCCTCCAATCTAGAAAAGATGCATAGGAATTGATGAATTTAAAACAATGGAATCAATCAGAAACGATGAGAATAGCTAGCCATAAATAGATTGCATCGTTTGGAATGGGGAAAAAAGCTAAAGCAACCGAACAAAGAAAGAGAGATGGAAAAGCAATGAGTTGAAAAATTACTTTAGTTATTTCTTGTTACATATGAACTAAACGTATATTTATATTGGTATAATTCCACCAACTGTGATGATGCATGATATTTCTTAAAACAAAAATAGTAGGATGCATAACATTTTCATTTAAGATAGCCTAGCTTTTCATCAATAACTATTTTGTACTAGCTTTGTGATATATATAATTTTAAAATTTTGACCTCTCTTTCCATTGCTTACATCTTTTATCTGCTCTCTGTGCTTATTCTTTCAACTCTCAACTATATCTCTTAGCTTTGTATTCTGTCTGCCTACAAAGTTGTTGTAAAAGACAAAACAGATAAAATAGCAGAGTAATGAAAGTGGATGTGTCCCCTCTGGTGAGATCTAGATTTCCTCAGTGGAGTATATATGACCTTCTTTCATTTTTGACACTTGAAAGCTTTCTTTAATAATGTCATTTCAGTCTAATTTTATACAGTCAGCGTGTTAGATGTCTTTTAAAAGTACTCCTATCTTTTATTGTTTTTAGCAACCAATTAGTTCCCAGCCCAACTAGTCCCAGTTGCTCAGCTGTATACTGGGGATTTGGCATAGCATGTTGGAATAAATCACTCGCCTCCTGCCCCTTGCAGTCTTAAAATACAAATCAAAGCAAAGATGCAGATGTATATAGTCACAATGGAAGAACCAGAATAACAAAATTCATCTGTTTTAGTGACCCCACGTAAACCTTGCTAATGCCAGAATGTTGTTTTTCTGGAAAGAAAAGAAGCAATCATTTAAGGAATTTTATAATTAGGAACTATTTCTACTATTACTGCAGATTACTATTATGCTTTCCTCTGCTAGACCCGATCGCATTTAATTATCTTCTGTCCTTGCAAAGCCACTTGATGATGTGACTCTCTTGATTATAAGAAGGTTGTACACAGCCAGCAGAGGTCAAGTTCCCAACAGTTGCATAGTACGTCAGTGCTGCCAGTTGAAGTCAATAGAATTACTTTTATGTACTTTTGAGCACATGGTTAAGCCCTGCTTTTTTTTTCTTTTTTTTCTCTGTTCTTCTGTATTGAGGTCACTTTGACTGTTTCATTCTATTTGTGCTTTCAATCTCCATTTTTTACTGAGGACATTGCAGGCTGAACAGGAATTCCACATTTTCAAGTGGCATACTGCAAAGTGATTTCCTGCTTAAAAGTTTTCCTCTTTATTAAGTACTTTCTGGAATATAACTTAGTTTGTTCTGAATCAGAATGACTGAGACTAGAAGGTAGTTCAGTTTCCAGCAGCCACTGGCAGAGACCCGAAAAGCCTTGTGCAAACACCTCCATCACAACTACAAACATCTGAACTGTGGCAAACTCCTTGGTAGCTGGGACCAGGATGCCAGTTTGGCATTCCACTCCCCGCTCCATTGAGTTAGCTCCAAGGTAGGATGCTTCTCTTTTCCTGTCTGAGCCAAGAATAGTTCCAGGAGCAGGAGACAGTTTCAGTCTGAATCGACTGCTGGGTTTTTTACCATGTATTTTTATCTCTTGTATGACGCTGATCCCAGAGAGGAGCCCAAGTTGAACATTCCTGTCTTTTTTTTCTGGGTCTTCTGCTGCACATAAAAATTCAGGTGTTTGAGGTTCTTTTGGAAACTCTGAAAGGCTCCTTCTCCTTTGCCTTTGCAAAGACATATTTTGATCATAGGATATGGCTGGTGTGAACAGCAGTATTTACCCTACTGCTGAATTCTGAACTGTAATTAGGTTTTGGGACTTCTGCAAAGCTTGGGAACACATTCCACTCGTTTACAGTGCAAGACTGAACTGCATTAGGATAACTACTGTGTTGAAAAAGTTTTCCAAAACAGTTGATTTAAATTAGGTCTGACTTCAAAATATATACAAATTTATCTTCTAAAAGTTTGTGATGCTCTAACAAATCAAATAAAAGCAAGTGTATATCTAAATTCTATAAAATAAGATTCTTAATTGTCAGAAGAGTCACTTAATAATGTATGTATATTAGATTATTTGAATCATTATCTCAAATTTTTTGTTTTATTTGTTTAATATTTTATTTTTTTTACTATAAAAAATGACCATTTCTAGATATAAGCGTATCCTTAGTGGTTAAACTGAAATACTGTGCGTCTGACTACTCATGAAATAGTACCTCTAGTAAATCATATTAAGAAACATATCCACAGTACAGAAATATTCTTCTTCTCTTTGTTTGAATAGTTTAGCTATCACATTATCTGATGGACCAAAATGTATTTCCCTGACAAAATGGATTAAAATCATAAAGCTGTAAGAAACACATGAGTATATTGCCTTTCATCTTTCCGTCCAATCACCCAGTTGGACAAATGGGGCTTGCAGTTACTTGCCTCCTCTTTAGCTCCCTTGCCCAAGGCAACAAAACAGAGAAATTACAGGTAACAGTTGATCAAATGCTTGTAGTCAGTTAACTCCCTCTCTGCCTGTCACTAGGCATCATTTTATTAACAGAACCTTGACCCAGGTGTGCTAGTAGCTTGAAAGTTCAGGAGGTAGAATGCAACTGTCAAATAAAAGATGGATGATGTGCATTCTATGTTTTAAATGCACGTTAGCATATCCGAGAGTGAAAGTCCTAATCAAAGGTGACATTTTATAAACGATATTGTAGAAGCCTTGTGAAAAGAACTCAGAACAGTCTTAGCATGTGATGGTAATGGACAGGAGGAAAGACTTCATGGTTAATGTACAGGGGCTGTGAGTTTGCATTTGAATTTCCTGCAGTGGAAATATGCATCAGCAAGTATTTAATCAAAATCAACAAGACCACGCATAACACACAGTTTGCTACACAAGCAAGCTTTGATAAGTAAGAATAATGACGCTTGAAATACATTTTTATTAAATATAAATAATTTATAAACCCATTTTAGTTTTTTATATTGCTCTGTTATTGGTATAATAAATCAATTTTGTTTAATAGCTACTGAAATTATAAATTTAAAAATGTACCTTCACATACATGAGGAAAGAATTTTAACATGTGTAACTTCATAATATTGTTACTGTACTTTTTAAAAATCTTAATCCCAATTTAAATTTTCATTTAAGATTTTTATCAATTACTTAAAACTATATTTATATTATGAAAATTCAAAAAAATATTTAGTATTTGTAAGGGCACCTTAATTACATATTTACCTTTTTCACTATATTCAATGAAAAATTGAAAGACACGGGTAAATTCTGATGAAATAAAGTATTTATTCTGTGCACATTGGAAAGGACTGCTTACGTTCATTTTCATTTCTCTTTTTTTTTTTTTTGTTTCATACCCCAGCATTTAACTTTGTAGCCGTACAAGAAGTTCTTGAAATGAATTCATAAACAAGACAGTTTCTAGTTAAAAAATAAAAAGAGGGAAAAGAAAACCTCAAATATTTTGTGTTAGATGAGATTAAAAAATCTTTTAGGTAAAAAGATTGAAAAATTAGTTTATCTATGGATTCTGTTTGCAGTTTGTGTACTCTTTTGTTGGCTTAGATTTTTATAAAATAATAAAGAAAATAAAAACATCAAGTCTGAAAAATGAGGTAGACATGGCTGTACCATACATTAGTAAAAAAACAAACAAAAAACTACCCCAAACCCCTCCAAACCAACCACAGAAAAACATACTTTTTTTAAATAGCATTTACTGCAAATAGAAGAGTTTAATTTTCTGTATAAGTATGCTTTTTGAAGTGGAGTATAAGGAAGTAAGAATTTATTCCAGGTAACTCATGTTACATGACCTTTGAAATGAACATACCTACTTTAGAGGTTACGTGTAGTTCACAGGTGTATTTTAAACTCTTTTATGGGCCAGCAGCTTCTGACAGTTGCTTCCATGATGAAGACATACATTTTCTTCTTGTTAAACATTGAGGCTTTTCTCACAAAACTGCTCAGATTTGCTGTCCTCAGTTTCACGCCCACAAATGCAGACCCTGGCCCTGCATCGTGTTGTACTCATGAAGGTGGCATGGCTTTGCCACCTCTAAGTGCCCTTCCCTCTTTTGCACAGAATTGTTCACATGTTCTTAAGACTATCAAGGTCCGGAAGAGCCAACTTCCACTCCCATCCTCTACATTTCTCCATCAGATGGTATTTTTATTCTTCCCTTAAGATCTATGTCTCAGAGTGACCCTCTCCTTCTCTTCTGCTGTGCCAGGTACCCCACACCACAACTGACCCCCATGGAGCCACTGCCCATCCAGCGGCCACGACCAGCCTCCTCCAGGGATCTGCATCTGCTCAGCTTTACTCTGCTAAAGGGTCAGCGTGGGATCTGCCACGACACTGCCTTTATTTTGGTCAGGATGGTTGGTGAGGATTGTAATGCTGTGTGTAGGTGCCTTAATGCTAGTTTGGTGGGATGATCAAGCAGTTTCCATTGAAGCTCTGGCTCTCCTTTGGTACTTTTATTCACTTAAATAGTGCAATATTCACTCCTGTATTAACTTACATTTCCTATTATATCTCTAACAGGAACTCTCTAACCAGTCATTACTTTATCCACATGTTAAATGTTCATTTTACAACTATTAGTAGAATCCTACGTTCTGCCCAGGCTATATATAGTCTTAAAAGCTATTTTTGGACATTTCCCAGTTTTTTCTGTCTTCCTCTATAGAACGTGAGCACTAGGTCTTGGATGGACTAACTGCACTCAGATCATTACACAAATACCAATTTCGTATCAATCTCTCGTTTTTGTGCTCATTTTTTCATCAGAACATTTTTAAGCCTTCTGAGCATTGCTTGAGCCTACCATGTATAAAGCTCACTACAGTTTTCTCAGAAAAATAATCTCCCATTTTGCAGCCTGACTGATTTTCATCGAAGTACTGAAATACTGCTTTTTAGATAAATTTTACCCACCATATTTGATACTTCTGATCACTTCTCTTGATCGTTTCTCAAAGATCACTGCCCTTGACTTCCATGCTTTCATTTTAGTGCTTTTGCTCATATTTTTCTGGCCATTGCACTGGTGGTTTTTGTGTGGACTTGTCCTCCATTCTTCTCCATTAGCATCTCCTGGGATTTCTTTTCATGCTCACTCGATGTCTTTGCTGTAAATCTAGTGTCATCCTTGAACAATCTCATCCATTTACATGGACAGTTAAGTGTCTGCCTGGAGGCAGAAGTTAATTACTGTATTGTGTGTTATACAAATTAGTATTGTGTCTAAGCATCACTCCACTTTTAAGGATGCTATCTGTTGGGACACATTCCTTGCTTGGTAACAATGGGCAAACTTTCCACTTCAGGCTAAATCTCTGATCAGGGATGTTATGAAAAAGAAAATAAAATGTATTTATATTTAATGTTATGCTCCTGTGCCTGCTCGTCTGTCGCAGGAAGAAAAAGACATAGTCTGTGTTCTGTTCCCTGCTTTCCTTAGAGTTCATTGCAGTGTGTTAGTCTGCTGCCAGCACCCAGGGACCAGGATTATTATTCTTGTGTGGACATTTTCTTTCCTCTGCTGACTGAAAGCCACAAACTTGTCAGAGAGAAAGCCTGATATATTTGTACCTTTGTCCCTTTAAAATTCATTCATGGCAGGCATTACATGTAGTCAACCAGGGAAAAACATCTTTCTTTATAAAGAAATTAGGTGTGTTCCCCAAACAGTGTTTCTAACAGCCGATTTCCCATATATTATTCTAGCTCTGGCTGTGGGAATTGCATTCCTGCAGACAGCAGTGGAATGGTTATTCATGTTTCGTATCTACAAAGCTGAACGTTTTGTTCCTGTTCAGGAACAGCATGGAAGACCCAGCCTGAGTTAGCTGGGAAATGACTTACTTACAATTTCACTTGACCTGGAGGATCAGTGATCTTTGGAAGGTTTAGGGCCTCCAGAATCAACAAGTGTAAGGAGCGAAGGACAGGTCATGCTCATATTGAAGTCAGTGGAATTAATTGTACCACCAGCAACTGAGGGGAAAAGAACCCTAAACTGCAGTAATCTCCTTACCAGGATTGGAGTATTTGAATGTTTCTGTTTTCAAGTTGAAGGAAGTTTTACTCTCATCATTTATCTGGTCTTCCGTTTTGGTGCTGGTGTATAAACATCAGGCTTCGTATTTTTTTTCCTTTTGTATATATACATACTTTCTTTACATACTTTCCCAAATTACAGCTATTGTAGTGGCTTTTACAAATGAAAGTGAAGAATCCCCTTTACAAGAAAAGAGTTAAGTTTTCTCTCTCTCCCCTTCTGGTCCAATAAACATTGATTTATAAAATGTGGAGCAGATCCCCCAGGACACTAGAATATTCAGTAGCTTGATAAATATGGGTTCAAATATTTGCTCCACATCATGCAAGCAACCATCATTTAAACTAAGATCTTTTTAATGCCTGTGTACTTGTTGGCCTCACTCTCATTTTCACTATCAGGATGAGAAAACTGTGCTTGGGCTACCAAAGCACATCACCTGGGCCAAGCGACAAAATCAAGTAAGATAGAAGATGACAATGTACCCTTAGGAGCTGATCTAATCTGAATATTAAAATATGCTTTGTAAAGAGGAAGCTTAGTCTAGTTTTTAGCTGGTTAAAAGCTAACCAGCTCTGGGTGCTTCCTCGCATCATTAAATGTGGCAAGACTAAGGATTTTGTTTTAAGGAATTTTTCCATGACCTAAGATTAATGGTAATAGTAGAAGTGCTAACATGTTTGTTTGTTTATCAGAAACTGTAGGAAAAGAAGTGGAAACATTGCTACCTTGGGCCTCACCTTTCTTTGTTACAGGTCAAACAAAAGAGTGTGTCACCCAAGAAAAGCCTGTTCTAGACCAGAAGGTGTATGTAAGATACTCTTTCTATGGTTTAGGTGAAATGGTACATTTTTCACGTGGACACCTTTCTATGCCTGGCTTCAACCAGGCATCTACATCCCACTGTGAACTACTCTTTATAGATAAAGTTGTGTTGGTTCATGAGCATTATGTGATGGGCAAAGGCCAGGAGGGTGTCCTTTGTCGCCCCGATGCCCCATAAGTCCCGTGAAGCTCCAAGTAAGCAGCTGCCAGCATCCGCTGTGTTCCATGGCCACATCCATTCACCTGCTCCAGGAAGGGCAGGTGGACACAAGTGAAGCTCAGAGGATTTGTACAGCCGCAGGGAAGC